>PVJC01034172.1:0-18970 GCA_004026665.1 Murina feae | reverse complement strand
CTGAAAGGTATCCTTTGAGAATGAGGAAGAAGAAAAAGGAAAGTAAAAATTATGAACAACAAATATATATCAACGAGTGAATCTAAGAATCAAGTGAATAAAAAATCTGATGAACAGAATAAGCTGGTGAATAGAATAGAATCAGAGGCATAGAATGGAGTGGACGGACAATTTTGGGGGGTTAAGGGTGTTGGGGGTGCGTGAAGAGACTGGACAATAATTGTACACCTATGAATGAGGACAGTGGGGGGGCAAGGACAGAAGTTGGGGTGGGAATTGGGAGGAGGGGAGCTATGGGGGAAAAAAGAGGAACAACTGTAATAATCTGAAGAATAAAGATAAATTAAAAAAAAAATAAAGAAAGAAAAGGCAGAATAGCCCATCCAGTGTAGCTCAATGGCTGAGTGTCAACCCATGAACCAGGAGGTCACAGTTTGATTCCTGGTCGGGGTACATGCATGAGTTTCGGGCTCAGTCCCCAATTTGGGGCATGCAGGAGGCAGCCAATCAACAATTCTCTCTTATCATTGATGTTTCTCTCTCTCCATCTCCCTTCCTCTCTGAAATCAAAAAGGAAAAGGTAAAACTTATATAAATATATTATGGTCATGTAAATATATATACACAGTAAAGAACATATGAAAATTAGAAGTTTTACAAACGTAGACTTTAATAATCTCTTAAAAACTATTAAATAATCTCTTAAAAAGCTAATGCATAATCACTATAAAGGACATCAGAAAACATGTTTCACTTACTGATCTGTTATCCTCATTTTGAAAAGACAGAAACTGAACTTGAGGCAATATTATTTCCTTAATTTCATCACTGTCATTCAATCTATAAAGTCTGTTCCATAATTTAAATTCTTCGTCTGATAAGAACCAATCCTTCTTTGAATTACTTTGTCTCAGTCCTATAAAGTTGAAAAGTAATTGAAAAGAGGTTTAAAAAAATCTGCCAAACACAAGATATACATACCTCTCTGTTTATTCATCTCTGCTAAAACCACTGACTCTATTCATTAAAAATAGTATTCTTCCTATAACCAGTCTAGTTATCACTTCCTAATTCTATATATCTCCTACACTTCTCTCACTTCTTTGGAAGAAATAGTGCACCCTTCTGTCTAGGAGTCCAGGAGCTAACCTTTGCTAATGACTTCATTAACAGAACAGAGCCAGATAGCTAGGCTCATTCCTGTTTTCTTTTGGACTTTCTCTATTTTGTTGTCTAAGACCTGACATGAAACAGATAACAGATAACATACAAATAGAAACTAGTGTCATGATTCCATCATAACATTATTAGAAAGGTTATCTGTAGCTTGTGGGGGGGACCCCAAAACAATAAAAGGTTTTTAGATGGCCTTAAATTGGAATTGTGGCATGGAGTAAAGGGTAGTGGAAAAGATCTACTGCTTTACGAAAATAACATAATAATATTCTTTAAAAAAAATACAACAGAGTAAATTAACCCTTTTGACTTCCATAATCTCTCTATAGAAAAATTAATTGACAAACTGGAAAGGATAAATAGTATAAAGCAGAAACTCTGGCCAAATACAGATGACAGCAGAAAAAAAATTAGAAAGACTACTGAATTAGGAAACAGGAAACTTCTGTCTTAGCTATTCCCAAATAGTATAACAAGCTTTTACAAAATAAGGGGTTTGACATAAGTGCTCTCTTAGGTCCCTTTTAGATCTAACAATCTGAACGTCTAAGACTTCTGAAACAGGAAGGTATTCAACTTTCCTAGTCACTTTAAATAAATTCCTCTAAGAGCACATGAATTATATACTAATATATAGAACAATACATTTATACATACAATCTGGGCAAGATGAATCACTAACACTTGAAAAGTCAGGGAAAATGGGGGAAAAGTACAGAAAAACGAACATAAGCTAACATCTCAATGTTTTTAAATGACAGGTATTAGAATTTTACTAATATATATGACTAGAGGCCTGGTGCACAGATTCGTGCACCAGTGAGGTCCCTAGGCTTGGTGTTTGTCCTCTTGCAATCTGGGACCCCTCAGGGGATGTCAGACTGCTTGGTTTTGGCCTGATCCCCGCTGCTGCTTAGTAGCTGCCACAGAGGCTTCCGCCTCTGCGGCTGAGCTTGCCAGCCATGAGCCCAGCATCTGGCGCCCATCGGTCAGCTGACCAGCACTCCCACTGTAGGAGCACACTGACCACCAGAGGGCAAGTCCTGTGTTGAGTGTCTGCCCTTTAGTGGTCAGTGCGCATCATAGTGACCTATCAACCAGTCAACCGGTCGTTTGGTTGTTTAGGCCTTTGTATATAGATTGCCTAACCACTAAGCTGTACACCCAAAACCAATACATAATGAAAAAATTTTTAAATAAGTAAAAATAAACAATCCAGTTTACACTAAAAAAAAAAAAAAAAAAAAGATGGTTAGAATGTCATCCCAATATGCCAAGGTTGTAGCTTTGATCACTGGTCAGGACACATACAAGAATCAACCAATGAATATACAAATAAGTGGAACAATAATCTATGTTTCTCTCCCTTCCTCTCTCTAATCAATAAAATTAAAAAATATTACCAAAAATTTTTACTAACAAAATTTGCCATCCATTCCAAGTAGCATTTTAGAAACCATTATTAAACATATGGTTAATTAACATTTATAAAAATACAAGAATAAGTTATGCCAACCTAATCAAGTTTTGATGCTGTTATTAGTTTAATAAGCTCAAGGGAATTCAAAATACCATCTTTTCATCTGAACAAAAAATTTGGCAAAGTCTTGTAAAATGACAAAAATATTCCTACTAAGGGGATTTGTATTAGGTTTAATAGGTATACCCAAAAAGCATTGATTAAAGGAAAGAACATTAAAAAATTTAAGTGAATCCAAAACAGGTGACTAGGAAGGAAAGGACCTGTAAACATCATGTTTTGAAAACCTTGAGAGGTACTATGTTCAAATACATAAACAATTGCTACATAAGTAAACCAAGGATCCTAACTATTCTTTGTACCTAGAAGACAAAAATAAATCAATGTGAACAAGGTACAAGGATAAATTTTTCAATATAAGGAACTTTCTTCTATATAGGGCTGTTCCACAATGGAATGAACCCTCATTAAAAAAAGAAAAGAAAAAACAGCCCTAGCCGGTTTGGTTCAGTTGGTAGAGCATTGGACCAAGGACTGAAAGGCTGAGGGTTCGATTCCCGATAAGGACATGTAACTTGGTTACAGGCTCCATCCCTGGCCCTGGTCAGGGAGCATGGTGAGTGCAGGAGGCTGCCAATCGATGTGTCTCTCACATCAATGTTTCTCTCTCTCCCCCACCTCACCTCACTTCCACTCTCTCTAAAAAAATAATAAATCAATGAGAAAAATGCCCACTGGTGAGGACTGAAATACCATTTCCTTTGACACAGATATTCAAGTTGAGGCTGAATATTCATTAGCAGGAAGCACTCCTACTTTGACATGTAATTGGAACAGATGACCGACCCCCAAGGTTCCTTCCAAATTTTTAAATTACATGTTTTTATGATTTCTTAAATGCCTCTTTAAAGACTAAAATTCAAAAGAAAACCTTTTAAGTTTCTCATTTTTTCATAGTGCTAATACTCCAAGGTATTTTCTTAATATCACCAAAATCTCTGCAGTATTTAGGCTTTCATTACTATGCTCCTTGTAACCAACCAAAGTATGTTTCTCACTGACTCAATATCACCAATAACTTGGTCTAACTTCACCACAATTTTAAAAAGAAAAAAAAAAACTTTCTCTTTCACAGAAAGGGAAAAAACCACTCTCTCCCTTTTTTAGAGCAATTCCAGAGACACCTAATTTTTGTAAATCATTTATTCAACCCTTTGGTGTATATGCGAGTCTTTGTAAAGGCTAAGCAAGCCTCTAGCCAGCTTTTCAACCAGAAATGTTTAACTTTTTCTTTTTAAAAATTTTTCTATTTATTTATTTATTTTTGAGAGAGAGGGAGAGGGAGAGAGAGAGAGGAAGTGAGAAGAGAAACATAGATCAGCAGCCTCCTCCTGCTCAATGGAGCAACTGGCAACTCTTCAGTGCCAGGATGATGCCCAACCAACTGAACCACAGGAGCCAGAGCCAGAAATTTTTTTTCTTAAGGGTCTAGGAGCTGTCTCTTTGAAATGTAAGTATCAAGACATTGTCCCTGTCTCCCAGTTAGCAAGGGAGTTTAGCTTAGGCACCTTTCTCTGAGTTGTCACGATCTGCTTGTCATAGAGATAAGCTGTATTATTTCTTTGTATAAAGCCAACTAGCAACACAAATGGCTACCTCGATTACCAGATGAATTTGGGATAAAATTGAAAGAATGTATAGCAAATAGTACTCTCTTCTTTTTTAAAAGATATGTTTTTGGGAGAGAGAGAAAGAGGGATAGAGAGGTAGAAACATCTCCTGCATGCCATCTACTGGGAACCGCAACTGGGGCATGTACCTTGACAGAATCCATCTGGTGACTTCTTGGTTCCTGGGTCAATGCTCAACTACTGAGACAGACTAGCCAGGCAGTTCTCTCCTCTAATATGAGGACATGTTATGTCCTGAGACTATGTATGTAAAGGATTTTAAGTGTCTCAGGGAATGAATAGGGTAGAATTTCTGTCTTTCTATTAATTTTGACGTTTGGCCTACAATGCATATTGTAACTGGTTTAATTCTTATTCAAAATAAAACTGTTTTCTTTCTTTTCTACACTCTGTAAAGGGGATTATCTGGGTAGGTAGGATATTTTTAATTATCTCAGCACTGAGTTTCAGTCACTCTGTACTGCCAGTACCTCTGTCCCTTTACCACACATCCTTTCCAAAGAGAACACCCTTAAAATCCTAGAATGTATGTTGAATTTCTCAAATAAAAAATATATCTAATCTAATAAAAGAGTAATATGCTAATTGCATCACTCCGCTACATCCCAAGCCACGCCCACCAGCCAATCAGAGAGACTATATGCAAATTAACCCAACCAAGATGGCGACCGGCAGCCATTGAGCTAGAACAAACAGGAGAATTCATTGTGCCGGCGATGGAGGAAGCTACCTGCCTAGGCCAGCTGTGGCCTCTGCTCAAGGCAACAAAGTTTCAAATATAGAAGATAAATAAACCCCAAATACCTGCTTCCAGCCAGCCTAGCTAGGAGCTTGGGTCGTTGGGGGCTGTAGCCAGCCTGCAAACAGTCATCAGCCCCTCACTCAGGATGGCCCCACCCTCATGGGGTGAGGATCCCTGCTGGGGGGCTTAGCAAGCCTGAAAAGGGCCCTAAGCCCCTCACCTAAGCTGGCCAGGTACCCCAGAAGGTACACCCACCCTGAAGAGACTGTGGCTAGCCTGCAAAAAGCCATCAGCCCCTCACCCAGGCTGGCCAGGCACCCCAGCAGGACCCCTCTCCCTGAAAGGGATGTGGCCAGCCTGAAAACTGCTCTCAGCCCCTCACCCAGGCTGGCCAGGCATCCCAGCAGAGATACTCACCCTGAAGGGGCTGTGGCCAGCCTGCAAACAGCCATCAGCCCCTCACTCAGGCTTGTCAGGCACCCCAGCAGGGACCCCCAGCCTGCAGACAGCCATCAGCCCCTCACCCAGGCTGGCCAGGCACCCCAGCAGGGACCTCTACCCTGAAGGGGGTGTGGCCAGTCTGAAAATGGCCCTCAGTTCCTCACCCAGGCTGGCCAGGAACCCCAGCAGACCCCTCACTCTGATCCGGGACACCCTTCAGGGCAAACCAGCCGGCCCCCGCCCATGCACCAGGCCTCTATCCTATATAATAAAAGGGTAATATGCAAATAGACCAAACAGCAGAATGACTGCGAATGACTGGTCATTATGACACAAACTGACCACCAGGGAGCAGACGCTCAATACAGGAGCTGCCCCTTGCAGTCAGTGCACTCCCACAGAGGGAGCTCTGTTCAGCCACAAGCCAGGTTGCCGGCTGCCAGGACAGCGGTGGTGGTGGGAGCCTCTTTTGACTCCTCAGCAGCGCGAAGGATGTCCCACTGCAGCTTAGGCTTGCTCCCCACTGGTAAGTAGACATCCCCTGAGGGCTCTCGGGCTGCCAGAGGGATGTCTGACTGACAACTTAGGCCCAATCTCCCGGGGAGCAGGCCTAAGCCATCAGGTGGACATCCTTTGAGGGTTCCCAGACTTCGAGAGGACACAGGCCAGGCTAAGGGATCCCCCCAAGTGCACAAATTTTTGTGCACCAGGCCTCTAGTGAATATATAATCTGCTAACGAAAAGGAAAACTATGTATGTTTAAAATGCAAAATTTTTTATTTACCATTCCTATAGGAAAGAATAGATGACTTTCGCTGCAAGTTCCGAGAAGGCTTCTCTGGTTCATAGATACCATGTGTAATGAACATTTTATGTAATTCTGGATTGATTCCATCAGGAACCATTCGTGGACTTCCTTGATAAAAATGCAGGACCTGCCTGTTACCTGAAATAGCTTTGTAAATACTTCTTTTGTTGGATTGACTTTGATTATAAGTCTGAAAAAAAACACCACACATCAAAGTACATTACTTATACAATAATCAGCCATAAGAAGCAATTATTATATTAGTTTGGGTTTATTCTAAGCAGTAAAACTCTAATCTACTTAAATACTTAGAGAATATCTGTTCTCTTGAACTTGAAACCTGTTTAATGAACTCTTCATGAAAATCATATTAAAACTATTATAAATCCTACCTTAGTAACTATTTTGCACAAAGGAAATTTATCTTTTATTTAGTGTCTTGCTGTTTCCGAATAAGGCTCATATCTAATCTAATGAAAGAGTAATATGGAAATTAACCATCACTCTGAGACGCCTAAGCCATGCCCAACAGCCAAGCCATGCCCCCAGCTAATCAGAGCAGCTGTATGCAAATTAACCCAGCCAAGATGGAGGCCGGCAGCCATGAAGCTAGAGCAAACAGGAGGCTTCCATTGCAACTGCCTGCCTAGGCCAGCTGGGCTTCTGCTCAAGGCAACATAGTTTCAATTATAGAAGCCATGGAGCTGAAGCAAATAGGAGGCTTCGTTGCCTGCCTAGGCATCTGCTCAAGGCAACAAAGTTTCAATTATAGAAGATAAATAAACCCCAGAAACCTGATTCCAGCCAGCCTCGCTGGGATGTTGAGTCAATGGGAGCTGTGGGCAGCCTGAAAACGACCCTCAGCTCCTCACCCAGGCTGGACAGGCACCGAAGAAGGGACCCGAACCCTGAAGGGACTGTGGGCAGCCTGAAAACGCTCTCAGCCCCTCACCCAGGCTGGCCAGGCACCCAAGTAGGGACCCGAACCCTGAAGACACTGTGGACAGCCTGAAAATGACCCTCAGCCCCTCACCCAGGCTGGCCAGGCACCCCAGTAGGGACCTGAATCCTGAAGGGACTGTGGGCAGCCTGAAAACTGCCCTCAGCCCCTCACCCAGGCTGGCCACACCCTCATGGGGTGAGGGTTCCCACTGGGGGGCTTGGCCAGCCTGCAAACAGCCATCAGCCCCTCATCCAGGCTGGCCAGGCACACCAGGAGGTGGACATCCCCCGAGGGGTCCCAGACTGTGAGAGGGCACAGGCTGGACTGAGGGACCCCACCCCGAGTGCACAAGTTTTTGTGCACCGGGCCCCTAGTTTATATAGAAGTATAAATTGCATTTTAAAACATTTTTTTTTATCCTCACTAAGGATATTTTTTTCCATTTATTTCCAGAGAAAATGGAAGGAAAGGAGGGGGGAGAGGGAGAAAGAGAAATATCGACATTCAGAGAGACTCATAGATTGGTTGCTTCCCGTATGCGTCCCTACTAGGGCTAGGGTACCTGCAACCAGATCCCTTGACTTGACCAGGAATCCAGCTGGCAACCCATCAGTCCATAGGCCGACATTCTAACCACTGAGCTAACTGGCCAAGGCCATTTTTTAAAAATGATTTATTTCAGCTTCTTCATCTCTCTGCACTTCAGTTTTCTTTACTTGTATACAAAAAGAAAACCATTATTCCCCTTAAATAAGATAATGCATCTAAAGCTCTCAGAATACTGCACAGAGTAGGTGCTTATTAATATGGGCCATTATGACTCTTTTACAGATTAAAAAAAACCTTTCTACTCAGGTATTAGTTAAATGGTTTGCCTGAGGTAATACAATTAACTAAAATCCAATTCTACTCATTGATAATATGAATTCATTCTACTCATAAGCTTAAGACATATCATTTATTGGGATTATTTCATAGATAAACTAAATGCTACACAAGAATATGTCTTAGACACATGAAAACTTTTGGGAAAAAGCTCATTATACAAGATGGGTTTTTTTTTAAATGTGGTTTTTTTATTGATTTCAGAGAGGAAGGAAGAGGGAGAGAGATAGAAACATCAATGATGAGAGAAAACCATTAATCGGCTGCCTCCTGCACGCCCTCCACTGGAGATCAAGCCCACAATCTGGGCATGTGCCCTTGACCGGAATCAAACCCAGGACCCTACAGTCCTCAGGCTGACGCTCTATCCACTGAGCCAAACTGGCTAGGACCAGAATGCTTTTTTTTGTAAATCACAAATAGGATTTTTATTTGTCACCATTAAATGTCTGAATTTTAAACAGATTCTTGGACTGGGGGCTCATATCCCCAGTAGCTTTTTCAGAACTGCTACCTTCACCAGGAAACTCCATGTGTTTTCACAACTTAAACTGGGGCTTCTCCAGCATTTTGACTTTATTAGCAAAGACATCATTGAGCAGATAAATAGATTGGCAAGCCTTTTCTGTTTTTTCCAATGCTATCTGAAACCAGTTTATTGACTATTTCTCTCAAGTCATTTGTCTGTACCTCTCAGGTCATGATTTCCATCATCTTCTTCCGGATTTGACAGACCTATTGATGCTGAGCATAATGCCTTCTGAATCTGACTGTTGCATTTTTTTAATAAACACAGAAAAGATGAAGCAAATAATCATTGGTACACCTAACATCAACGTAAGCTTCAGTCATGGCCTACCATTTTTTTAGCATGGAGCAGATTTTATCACATGAAATATCTATCCCATGGAAATTAGATTTTTCACTGAATATCCTCAGTAATTAGCTTAAATTTTCTAAATGCAATTTCATCATTCTCAAATTAGCTAGGCTCACTTAAAAAACATGACTGTTGAGACCATCAGATATGACTTTGGTTCCTTGAGTTCTTGTGACTAGTGTGTTTCCAATATTTCTCTTTTTTAAATATATTTTTATTGATTTCAGAAAGAAAGGGAAAGAGAGAGAGAGAAACATCAATGATGAGCAAGAGAATCACTGATCGGCTGCCTCTTTCATGCCCCACACTGATCCACTTAAGTACTTAAGAGAACAGAATGTCTATGGTCTTGAATTTCACAATGGGAGCTCGAGCCCAAAACCTAGGCATGTTCCCTGACTGGGAATCGAACTGTGACCTCCTGATTCATAGGTCAACCCTCAACCACTGAGCCACACTGGCCAGGCTCCAATATTTCTTATAATGAACACAGCTGGTGTTTTCACAACATACCAAGCTTTCTCAGAAAGTGGATCAACCACTTTTTTCTTGGCTCCCTTTTTGCTGCCTTCATAAAGGGCTTGTTCTTGACAAATGCCATGGTGCTGCTCAGAGTCAAAGGGGTTCCAGATGATTTTTTTTTAACCAAAACACAGGAGAACAAATCCATGTTATTTATTTCCAGTAAGTCTAAATCCTTGAGGGATACAGCATTACACAGATTCTGTGTCCAATGGCCTTAGCAGGAAGGTTGCTTCGGAATTTAGCATGAACCATGCTACTGTTTTCCATGAGCACAAGTTGCCTTTCCCTAGATTACTCTGGTTTTGTTTGGTTTGCTACCAGGAGTCACTGTGTTGTTCTTTGCTTTGTACACATAAGCACATCCCTTGCCCAGATAGAATTCTGTTTCATCTTGAGCAGAAACACCTTTAATTTTAAGAACTGTGTGCTCCCTCTGGTTCCGGAAGTCCCACGTATAGCCAGCAAAAATGGCCTTGGACCACAGCCTTCCAGACATAGCTGTCCTTATAGAAATGGTGTTCCCAGAAGGCCTCCACAGGGTCCAAGATGGCGGAAAAAGCGGTTCAGGATGATTTTTAAAGGTTACATGAACATTTCAAATCCAATTTTAAAAAATAACAGAATGAAAAAAAATGTTTAATGTAAAACTATATATCTGGCCACAAAAATAGTCCCACTGAGTCATAAAAGTTAATTAATACTTTAGTGTAACAAACACAAAATAGCCCTAGCTGGCTTGGCTCAGTGGATAGAGGGTCCTAGGTTTGATTCCCATCAAGAACACATGCACGGATCTATCTCCAGTGGGGGTTGTGCAGGAAGCAACCAGTCAATGATTCTCTCTCATCATTGATGTTTTTTTTCTTTCTCTCCCTCTCCCTTCCTCTCTAAAATCAATAAAAATATATATTTTTTAAAAACACACAAAATGATATTATATTCAGCATCACATTTAGGAAGGCCTGTCATCCAAGATGGTAGCAAAGTATAAGTGTAACTAAAGTCCCTTATCTCTTAGAATAGGCACCAGCAAAGTTCTCCATAAAGAGCCAAACAGCAAATAGATTAGGCCACATACTACCTCTGGTGCATATTCTTGTTGGTTGGTTGGCTGATTTACGGAACTCTTTAAAATATAAAACCATTCTCAGCTTATTGTAGTTAGTAAGATAAACATAAAAAATAGGCCTTAGAAGCACAGGGGATAGTAAAACAAAGTAATACACATTGATTTTTGCATCTAGGTGCTTGAATTAATAATAAAGTAAAAGTGTTTCTTTATATAAATAAAAATTTTAAAAACTGAATCCAGCCCTAACTGGTTGGGCTCAGTGGATAGAGCATCGGCCTGCGGACTGAAGGGTCCCCGGTTCGATTCCGGTCAAGGGCATGTACCTTGGTTGCAGGCACATCTCCGGTGAGGGGTGTGCAAGAGGCAGCTGATTGATGTTTCTCTCTCATCGATGTTTCTAACTCTCTATTCCTCTCCTTTCATCTCTGTGAGAAATCAATAAAATATATTTTATAAAAAAATAAAAAATAAACTGAATCCAGTCAAAAGTTCTCTTAATTAGAAATAAAGAATAGTCAGAGTGTAATACAAAGGGGGGTGGGGAGGGGACGGGAATCGACCAATTACTTACAGTTTGTTTGGATTTTGAATCTTAACCGATTGATATTTGTATTTAGGCTGTATTTCTCAAATTTCATTTACAAATCATGTTTCCCAAAGTCTACTTACACGTTCTTCTCGTCCTTCGGCAAGGATAACAACAATCCTGCCTTGACGTTTACGGCCAGTCCTACCCATTCGTTGTATAAGACGGATTGGGCTCTTCTGGGCATCAAAACATACTATCAGGTCAACTTCTCCTATATCCAAACCTTCTTCACCAACACAAGTAGAAACCAAGGTATTATAACCACCACTACGAAACTGTTTCACTACCTAAAATAAAAATGATTTTAAAATAATTAGATGCAAGCATAAAAGAATTGAAGGTCAAAATAAACTTTTTCCACTTGCCTCAAAATGGCGAAATGAGAATAAAAATTAGTATCCAGGATACTACTGAATAGGAAAAAAAGTAGCAAAATGCCAATATAAGCCAGAAGAAATTGTGGTAAAATGCAAAGGGCCATCTTGATTTCTTTGGTTTAATAATGGTTATGATTCCAAAAGGGTTTGCTAACTAACAATTTACACTTGAATGGAAAATCCCATATATTATTTTCAGCATCACTAAAAGGGGTATAGGACAGGCAAATGGTCCAGAGCAATTACTGCTATTTGTCATATCCTAGACCTAAATTACTATCAAGTGTATCTAAAGTAAGAATGTTCTATTACTCCTAGAATTAGTGAATGAAAAAGGAATGCTGTAAAAATTCTAACCCCAAGTAACCTCACAGGGTGATCTGATCATAAATTCCTAACTGGGCAGATCAGGGTAGTCAGTCTGGCCCCAGGCCTGTAACTTCTTAACAGGTTAACTTTGCCTTAAGCAAGCCCTGCCCATTGCTTTTGTGCATCTAGGTTAACACACATATGAAATGCATCAAGAGAGCACATAATCTTAACTAAACTATAATCCAATCTCTACCTCATTGTCTCCCACTTTGATTTAATCTTCCTAACTGTTCCCCCCTTAATGTCAAAAAGAAACTGTGAAACTGTCATCTTCCAAAGTACTTGAAATCTTACTTCCTGGCACTGTTGTCAGTTTGGCTCAAATAAACAAAAATTCTCTACAGGTTTGGATGTTCTTACATCAATAAATTCATATCTTACCTTTTATACTGTTATTCCAGTGAGGGGTAGCAGAATATATCAACACAAAATATAACTGTAAGTGTTGCCAAGTTATTTTTTACATCTTTTTAATAGTCTTCTATAATATAACTAGTTAATACATTAATAATATCAAACAACTTCATTTTTAGTTAACATGTATAAACTAACTTATTTATATGCCTAGGATTGATATTACTTTGGCTAGAGTTTGAAAAATAAATAGGAATCAGAAATTATTTAATGAATGAGACAAAGGAATAGTGATTAATTAAATACTATAACTTCCAACAGGATTTATAATCTACTGATCCTATTATTTTTCACTGCTTACCTTTTAACCTAGCTTAAATTCTACTCCCTTGCTTCTCTCTCACTCCATATCCTCTAACTTAACTCTAACACTGGGGATAACCTTACTTTCCACAGTCTGAGCTTGTAGCCAGCAGTTGAATGTGGCTTCAGGAAAACAAAGAACCATGCTTACTGATTTCACACTAACTCAGACTCTCACCTTGGGTGGGACCCTGGTGTTATCTGAAAATCATTTCATATTTTCCTAATCTATTCACTCTCCTCACCTCTCTGAATAACTGTTTCCTATTTTCTCTCTCATTGAACTTTCAACATTTCCTCCACATCCTCACTCTCAGCTGATAACACTGCAAAAACTCCTTCTCCCTTCCCTTCCTCTCTGAAATCAATAAAAACATATTTAAAAACAGAAAAAGAGCCCTTGCCAATTTTGCCCAGTGGATAGAATGTCAGCCCTTGGACTGAAGAGTCTCAGGTTCAGTTCCCGTCAAGGGCATGTACCTTGGCTGCAGGCTTGATCCACGGCCCTAGTTCTGGTTTTTGCAGATGAGGTTTTTCCCACATCAGTGTTTCTCTCTCTATGTTTCTCGCCCTTCCTTCCACTTTAAAAATCAATGGAAAGCCCTAGCTGGTTTGGCTGTGGATAGAGCGTCAGCTTGTGGACCAAAGGGTTCCAGGTTCGATTCTGGTCAGGGGCACATGCCTGGGTTGCGGGCTCAGTCCAATGCGCAGGAGGAAGCCAACCAATGATTCCCTTTCATAATTGATGTTTCTATCTCTCTTCCTCTCCCTTCCTCTCTGAAATACAAATATATTTTCAAAAATCAATGGAAAAATATCCTTCGGTGAGGATTAACAAAAAAAAAAAATTTTTTTTTTTTTTAAAAAAGGAGCCCTGACCAGTTTGGCTCAGCGGATAGAGCGTTGGCCTGCAGACGGTCCTGGGTTCGATTCTGTTCAAGGGCGTGTGCCTTGGTTGTGGGCACATCCCTAGTAAGGGGTGTGCAGGAGGCAGCTGATTAATGTTTCTCTCTCATTGTGTTTCTGACTCTCTATCCCTCTCTCTTCCTCTCTGTAAAAAATCAGTAAAATATATTTTTTTAAAAAAAGGAAAAAAGATCTTCCACAAAGTATCACTGCCATATCTATCCATCCAATACCTGTACCTATACGTCTACCTTCACCCCTACTGTTTTGAGTAAACTATCTGTGTTCTTAACTGAGGTCCATCCCTAGGGTTTTGTACCAGATCTTGTCCCTTTCCCTCATCTACTCAAAGATCATTCCAGCAATACTCTTCTCTCTGCTCTATCATCAATTTTTCTTTTTCAACTGATTATTCCTATCAGCATACAAGCATACTGCTACATAACCCAACATAAAAGAAAACCACTTCCATCTTTGCTCTTCTTTATAGCAAAATTCCTTGAAAGACTTCTATAGTTGCTATCTCCAGCTCTTCTCAATGCTGGCTTATATCCACCATTCCACTAAAACTTCTTTTCAAGCTGGTTTGCCTTCTCATCTCTTAATTCAATTCCCAGTTATCATTTTATATGACCTATTAGCAGCATTTACACATGTAATCCTCCTCCTCCTCCTCACTTGGCCCCAGGATACCACATTCTCCTGGTCTTTCTCTGATTTCGCTAGCCACTTATTCTGGTTCCCTAGGGGCTCATAATCATTGCTATTATCCTATATAATAAAAGGCTAAGGAGACAGAAAGATGGCGGCATAGGTAAACACTGTAAATGCAGCCGTGCACAACTATTTCAAAATAACCACGAAAAGAAAACAGGGACACCACCCACACCCACAGGAAGGCTGGCTGAGTAAAAATTCTACAACTAGAAAGAGTCTGAGCCTCAAGAGAAGTGGCGGAAGCAAAGTACTGAGGTACGGAGGCGCGCGCATGGGGCTCAGGGAGAGGGCTGGTGCCAGAGGACGCGGTTCTTTTTCAAACCAGAGGGAACCACAAGCTCCCGGCGGCTCTGAACTCCAGTTCCAGGCGAGTTTCTGGGGACCCAGGCGCACACCTGGAGAAGGGGGACTGACTGGCACTGGGAGGAAATCCAAAGTGGGTTTCTCTCAGCGTTGCTTGCAGCAATTACCGTGGGACACAGAGACCCAGTGTCTCTTAGCGCAGGGCTAAGAAGTGGCCATAGCTATTTGCTCCACCCTGCAGACTCCCCGAGGCCCCGCCCCTGCCAAGCTGCATCAGAGGCTTTTGCATATAAAGGCTGAGTAGCCTAAGGCAAAGGCTAAATCAACACCTCCTTAAAGATACAAGAGCCAGCCTCACCCAGTGGCCAGAGTGGGACCATCCTAAATAAAACTCAGATCCACAAGGAACACACTCGGGGCAGACACAGTGAGCACAAAAGCCCCACTGAAACAACTCTTGCCCCATAAGGGTGTCTCCAGCACAGAAGTTCTCCCACTGTAGACACAGCTGACTCTCATAACCAAGAGGCTTAGAGGTTAATTCCTCTCAGTGATCACCTAACTCAGAAAGGGAAGCAGCCAAAATGCGGAGACAAAGAAACAGGTCACAAATGACAGAACTGGAGGAAAGAAAACGACAGGATATAGAGTTCAAAACCACGGTTATTAGGTTTTTCAAGAATTTTCTAGAGACTGCTGATAAATTTAGTGAGACCCTCAAGCATACGAAAAAGGACCAGCTAGAAATTAAGCATACACTGACTGAAATAAAGAATAATATACAGAGATCCAACAGCAGATGAGAGGATCGCAAGAATCAAGTCAAAGATATGAAATATGAAGAAGCAAAACCCACCCAGCAGGAAAAGCCAAAAGAAAAAAGAAAAAAAAAAAGAAAAAACGAATCAAAAAGTATGAAGATAGTGTAAGGATTCTCTGGGACAACTTCAAGCGTACCAACATCAGAATTATAGGGGTGCCAGAAGAGAAAGAGCAAGATATTGAAAACCTATTTGAAGAAATAATGACAGAAAACTTCCCCTACCTTGTGAAAGAAATAGACTTACAAGTCCAGGAAGCACAGAGAACACCAAACAAAAGGAACCATAGGAGGACCACACCAAGATACATCATAATTAGAATGCCAAGAGCAAAAGACAAGGAGAGAATCTTAAAGGCTGCAAGAGAAAAGCAGTTAGTTACCTACAAGGGGGAACCCATACGGCTCTCAGCTGATTTCTCAACAGAAACTTTGCAGGCCAGAAGGGAGTGGCAAGAAATATTCAAAGTGATGAATAGCAAGAACCTATAGCCAAAATTACTTTACCCAGCAAAGCTATCATTCAGAATTGAAGGTCAGACAAAGAGCTTCACGGACAAGAAAAAGCTAAAAGAGTTCATCACCACCCAACCAGTATTATATGAAATGCTGAAAGGTATCCTTTGAGAAGAGGAAGAAGAGAAAGGAAAGTAAAAATTATGAACAACAAATACATATCTATCAACAAGTGAATCTAAGAATCAAGTGAATTAAAAATCTGATGAACAGAATAAACTGGTGAATAAAATAGAATCAGAGGCATAGAAAGAGAGTGAACTGACAATTTTGGGGGTTAAGGGTGTTGGAGGTGCGTGAAGAGAATGGACAATAATGGTACACCTATGGATGAGGACAGTGGGGGGGCAAGGACAGAAGGTGGGGTGGGAACTGGGAGGAGGAAAGCTATGGGGGAAAAAAGAGGAACAACTGTAAAAATATGAACAATAAAGATAAAAAAACACAAAAAAAACACAAAAAATAAAATCAATAAAAACCTATATTTTTAAAATTTGGGATAAAAATTGAAAAAAATAAAAATAAAATGCTAATATGAAAATTGACTGAACGGCGGAACAACCAGTTGCTATGATGCACACTGACCACCAGGGGGCTGATGCTAATGCAGGAGCTGCCTCCTGGTGGTCAGTGCACTCCCACAGGAGGAGCACCACTCAGCCAGAAGCTGGGCTCACAGCTGGCGAGTACAGTAGTGGTAGCAGGAGCCTCTCCTGCCTCCGCAGCAGGGGGACATTCTCCAAGGGGTCCTGGAATGCGAGAGGGCACAGGCCAGGCTTAGGGACCAACTCCCCCCCGCCCTCCAGGCCTCTAATTCATAATAATGAAGTACCCCATGGCTCAATCTGTGGACATCCTCTCTATCTCCATTCAATCATCCAGTCTAATTTATATGATGATGATTCCCAACTCTGGAGCCCATGAAACAAGATGTATATATATTCAATTGTTTATTCAACATCAAGTAGGTGATGTTTAAAACACTGCTTCTCAATAGTCTGTGAACTGTATATTACTGGTTCCAGTTCACAAACTGTTTATTACTGGCCAAAAAAAAGTACAAAAATTAAGAGTAAAGGTTTAGAAGTTCGACAAAGTAATTTTGTTTAATTCTAATTTTACTTTTAAAGTAATTAGTATTTATTGTAAAAAAAAATATTTATGACTTAATTTTTTTCTTTTAAAAGTATTTTGATTGATTTTAGAGAGGGAGAGGGAGACAGAGAGATAGTTAGAAATATCAATGATGAGAGAGAATCATTGATCAGCTGCCTTCTGCACACCGCCTACTGGGGATCGAGCCCACAACCTGGGCATGTGCCCTTGACTGGAATCGAACCTGGGAACCTCCAGTCCACAGGCTGACACTCTTATCTACTGAGCCAAACCAGCTAAGGCTGACTGTGACTTATTGAGAAGAAATCAACTGATCCTCCATCAGTTTTGATAGTTTGAAAACCACTAATCTCATAGTCATGTCAAAGTTAATTTGTCAAAAACCAACCTTGGGATATTCTCTCCAAAACCTGCTTGTCCTGCTATCTTACCTATTTTAGTTGCTCAGGCCATAAATCTTGGAATCAACCTTCACACTCCTTTATCTCACATTTCACTCTTAATTTATCAACTAAATCCAGTCAGCTTGACCTTCAAAGTATATCCAGAATCCAAACATTTCTCAAAACCTTCTCTGCTACCACCCTTGTACAAGTCACCATCATCTTTAGATTCAATTATTGTAATGTCTTCCCATCTGCCTTCCTCTTTTCACCCTTAGCCCCTTATAGTTTATCAAGACAGAAGTCCTGTGATTATTTTAAAATACAAATCAGGCCATTTTACTTAATGACTGAGTAAAATCCAATGTCATTAAAATGGGAATATCCTAGAAGACCCTAAAGAATATCTGCCCCTTCACTTCCTCTCTGACTTCATTGCCTATTTCTAAATCAATGAATAATTTAATTACAACTATTTACATTAAAGCTTATTGCAGAACAAAAGTGTTATTATGAAAGCAATCATATATAGGAGTTACTCTGGCATACGTAAGAATACTATTGACATAGTAAATAAAGGACAAAGTCAATAAAACCAGTAAGGTTTTTAATGGTACCTGACAAACTCAAGAAATAATGAGACTGAATAATAATAAAACTAGCCAGAAATCAGGTTGGGTACTATGGGTATTGATTTCAAAATGCTGATCCCCTAAGCAAAAATCTATTTTATTTTTAATTTACATATAAATGTTAAGATTAGTAATAATCACCCACTAGATATCTGAACCCTTTAAGGTACTTATAATCAGACGAGATAGGGAAAGTTGTTATATTCGGATTCAGAAAAAGTTATAGTCCTACCAGATCCAGACAACTTAAACAGACTCTCTTAGTACAGTGAGGATTCTACATTAAAGACATACTTGTCAGTGAGATGACCTATAGCTAATTTGCAAAAACCAGTATACATTTTATAAAAGTCAACAGTCCAAAATTTCTCCTAAACTTATGACTTCTTACTCAGAGCATATGGTAAGATATTTTAAATAACAGAAATAGAGAGATAACTGTTTAGAATAAATAACTAAAATGATTTAAAATAAATATTAATTGAGGGCTCTACAGTACAATTTCATTGAATGTTTACAACTCTAAACTAATGAAGAATCTAAACTAATAAAAGTGGAATAGTAAAATTAACCGTTTCTCCGGGACGCCCACAGCCAATCAGAACGACTGTATGCAAATTAGCCCAGCCAACATGGCGGCCGCCACTCAGGGACCTGAGTAAACGTTTAGGCAGAGTCCATTGCAGCAGGAGCGAGAGCGAAACTACCTGCTCGCTGGCTCCTTAGCCTTTGGCCTGAAGCAAAAACGCACATTTGCAACAATTAAGTGTAACAATTGTTTCATTATAGAAGCCACCTTAAAGGAACAGCATCAATTATAGGAAACCTGCGTCCAGCCGGCCTTGCTGGGACGTTGGTCAATGGGAGCTGTGGGCAGCT
>PVJC01034171.1:0-18968 GCA_004026665.1 Murina feae | reverse complement strand
CCGAGCCTCTGATGGGGCTGGGGGCAGGTCCCCAGTGATGACACACACACATACACACACACACACAAAAGGCGCCTGGCAGACTGGGGCCATCATAGGACATCCACTGAGGGGTCCCAGACTGTGAGAGGGCACAGGCCGGGCTGAGGGACTCCCTCCACCCCGAGTGCACAAATTTTTGTGCACCGGGCCCCTAGTTAAATTATGTTTAAGAGTGACCCTGAGGATAAAACCTCTGTCCTCTTTTACAATGCCCTAGAGTCTGCATTTGTTTTTCATGTTCTTTTTTTAAATTTTGTTTTATTGCTTAAAGTATTACAAAGAGTGTTAGATAAGTCTCCATTTTTTCCCCTTGATCTTCCCTCCTCCACGCCCCCAGTGTCTTGTGTCCATTCATTATGCTTATATGCATGCATACAAGTCCTTCAGTGGCTCTCTTACCCCCCCTCCCCAGCCTTCCTACTGTAGTTTGACAGTCTGTTCGAAGCAGCTCTGCCTCTGTATCTATTTTTGTTATTCAGTTTATAATGTTCTTTATTATCCATAAATGAGAGAGATCATGTGGTATTTTTCTTTCATTGACTGGCTTATTTCACTTAGCATAATACTCTCCAGTTCCATTCAAGCTGTTGCAAATGGTAAGAATTCCTTCTTTTTTACAGAAGCATAGTATTCCATTGTGTCAGGGGTCCTCAAACTTTTAAAACAGGGAGCCAGTTCACTGTCCCTCAGACTGTTGGAGGGCCGGACTATAGTTTTTTTTTTTAAAAAAAAACTATGAACAAATTCCTACACAAACTGCACATATCTTATTTTGAAGTAAAAAAAACAAGGCGACAAAAACACCTAGCAGGCCGGATAAATGTCCTCGGCGGGCTGCATGTGGCCTGTGGGCCGTAGTTTGAGGACCCCTGGCAGATGTACCAGTTTTCTAATCCATTTATCTGCTGATGGGCACTTAGGCTGTTTCCAAATCTTAGCTATGGTAAATTGTGCTGCTATGAACATAGGGGTGCATATATCCTTTCTGATTGGTGTTTCTGGTTTCTTGGGATATATTCCTAGAAGTGGGATTACAGGGTCAAATGGCAGTTCTATTTTTAACTTTTTGAGGAAATGCCATATTGTCTTCCATAGTGGCTGCACCAGTCTGCATTCCCATCAGCAGTGCACGAGGGTTCCTTTTTCTCCGCATCTTCTCTAGCACTTGTTGTTTGTTGATTTGTTGATGATAGCCATTCTGACAGGTGTGAGATGGTACCTCGTTGTTTTGATTTGCATCTCTCGAATGACTAGTGATTTTGAGCATGTTTTCATATGTCTCTTGGCTTTCTGAAGTGTCAATTTAGGTCCTTTGCTCATTTTTTGATTGGGTTGTTTATCTTCCTTTTATTAAGTTGTATGAGTTCCCTGTAAATGTTGGAGATTAAACCCTTATCAGTGATAATGCAAGTCTCTTGTTTCTGATCTCTCAGTCTTTAGATTCTCAGGTGCCAGAGATGCAGAGCTATTCCTCATCCTATCTTCTCCCACCACCCATACCTCCCTGAACTGATACTCTGGATAATCTACAGGCTCATTCTCCAACTTTGGTGCCGTTATGATTTAAGCAGAAGTGGTTAGGTAATCTACAGGCTCAAAGTTCCTAGGACGTTAACATTCCATGTTGTTCTTGGGTGTATTAGGGGTGGAACAGTTTCTAGCTGCCCAAAGACTTCTTAGATTGTGGCGATGAGCCTGGGCGTGCACTGATGGGGTTTGAGATGGGAGCCAGGGGTGCTGGAGTTCCAGGTCCATGCTCTTCTAACGTGTCATGTTAGTGCAGTGTAAGGGTAATCATACCGACGATGATGGTGAAGAGAACTAAATAGCAAATGCCCCTGGGGAAAACGGGAAATCTGTACTCATAGAGACAACATAAGGAGGCAAATTTCAAATTTTAGTTTGGCTATGAAAAAAACAAACTGATTACAATACTTTTGTGATCTAATTTTAACTTAGGTTTCTTTATTGAGCAGCAAAGTAACAATTATGCACATAACTAAATACATCACATAAACTCTAATCTAAGTTTTATTGATTCTAGTATTTCATTTTACTCGTGTACTCACCGTTGTTCATATAATATAGTCCTATTCTCATGCGATGGGATTGTTGCTTCAGCTGTGAAAAAATAAATAAATTGCATCCCGACCAAGGTGACTTTGAGCTTAAAGAATTTGTGACACTGCTAATGAATGCCCACCGGAGAACTATCAGGTTTCTACAGGCAGATCTCCAGAAGTTTGAAACAGAGGGTTTTAAATCACACATTAGTTCTTTGGAAAACATTTTAAAAATAACATATCTTGTTTGTTCCTACTTGTTCATTGTGAAAGTAATGAAAATAGAGGAAAACTTAAAATATGAAATAATTATTTACCTATACTTATACCACAGGTAGATAAATACCAGTAACATTTTGGCATACACTTTCATAATTCTTTTATACACACAGATACTTTTTTTCTGGATTCAAAATTGCTCTCATCTACTTCTTTTGTTTCTACTTTAAAATATTAACTTTTTGTGTTTCAGTAGATTCATAAAAAATGAGAGTGTTGCTATAATTGATTCTGAGGTCTGGGTCCCTAAAATCTTTGACATTTTATTAAAATTTCACTTATTCTTAGTATGGAATCTCATGCATACCAATATAAAAATTATTTTGAACCCCCATTTAAAAAAATATATTTTATTGATTTTTTACAGAGCAGAAGGCAGAGGGATAGAGAGTTAGAAACATCAATGTGAGAAACATCAATCAGCTGCCTCCTGCACACTTCCCACTGGGGATGTGCCCGCAGCCAAGGTACATGTCCTTGACCGGAATCGAATCTGGGATCCTCGAGTCTGCAGCCCGACGCTCTATCCACTGAGCCAAATCGGTCAAGGCTGAACCCCCATTTCATACCTAACAATGTTTTGTGAACATTTCTGTCATTTGAAATTATTCAATAATATATTTTATTGACATATATTATTCTATTACATGATTATATCAAAGATTTTACCAATTTTTAAAACATTATGTTTTTTTTTTCTAATTTTGTTATTTTTTATGTTCATTTATTGTCTTTGTAAATAAACTCTTCTTCATATGTCTGACAGTGCATGTATAATAAATTTCCTAAATGTACAATTAATAGGGCAAATGATTCCCCAAATTTAACCGTTTTATAAATGCAGTAAAAATTACCTCCAGACATGATTGTGGCAGTTTATATACTCCTGAATTTTAGCTAAGCATATTATTATTTTAAAATATATATTAATCAAGTTTAATATGATAGCACATTGTTTTCATTTGTTCCTTTGTTTACTAAATTTTCATATATTAATCACCTCTATTCCTTTGCATATTTTTGCATGCATATTCATATACTTTATTAATTTCTTCTACATAATAACATTTTGCTACAGATATTATAAATATATTTTCTTGAGTTTATTGCTTGACACTAAATGTGTGATCTTGCATAAGATGTTTATCTTGCCTGTGTCTCAGTTTCTTTAAATTAACGTTGAAGTGACTCAGTTCATCTGTTCAGTTAATGTGTTCTGAAGTCTGAAAAATGGCTTATATTTGGGGACTGAATGGGATTGTGACTTCTTATTGGATGACCACCCTCACCTTCCTGCTTGTTGCTTCTTGAGTTATTACCTGGTTGTACAGGTTAAGTAGCCTCATAGTTGGCTGCATGTCTGTTTGACCCCTAGAAGTGTCAAGCTCTATTAACTCTCAGCAAGTCAAAGCTATTGGGCTGCCCATCTGGCCTTGCCAGTTGTTGAGGTAATTTTGGCTCTTGGCTTCTGGTGCTAAGCAACACCACCAGCCCTCTCATCTCCATTGATATTAACACACTCAGCGCTGTGGTCACCGCTCCCATAGTCAGCCCTGGCCTGAAAAGAAGGCCACTAAAGAACTTCTCAGTGATGCTAGTGCTCCTCTCCTGTGACCATGCTGAATGGTACCTTAATTGTTGCCCTCTTCTTCTGATGGAGCATAATCTGATGGATATCCCAGCCTAGGTCAGTAAAACCTTGTTTATCAAATTGTATATTCTAGTCCCTTTGATGAAGTTTTCTCTAAATCCAGTACACTTTCCCTGCTCCTGCTGGTGTAAGGTAGCTATTTGTGCAGCTCGTTGGGTATTTAACATCCTTCCTCCTTTGTTGGGCCCAGCATAGCACCATGCAGTTTATGCTGGGATTTAACCCTGGTCATCAGGCTGACAACCAGGAGAGGAACTGCAGCAGCTTCTGAGAGGGCTGCCTTGCTTTACATGGGAAAGGCCTCTGCACCATCTTCCAGCACAGGAATGTATGGATCAGGGCCCTAGGGTTTTCCTCCCCAGGGTTCTGACCTTAGAACAACTGACCTTCCTTGACTAAGTATTGACTCATCTGGAACTCTGCAACTTTCGCTTTCAGGTCTTTCATTTGCTGCTCAGCTGTGTCTTTTCTTCCACTTTGCAAGCTATTAAACTGCCCAATGCGCTCACACTGAACCTTTAATAGCTTTTTTAGTAGCACTGGGTTTCTTGTTATTCCTTTGTAGTTAGCAATACAACTTATCAGTACCCAGCTAACTCTGCTGTCTTTGTAGGTATTGTTCCTTTTTGTCTTCCAAATGCTTTCCAGGTCACCATTGCTGACCTTAGCTAGCGGGCTGCCTTGTGGTGTGTGGATCAAGGACTATCCATGCCCCATGCACCAATCAGAATGGGATCGTCCTAGTCTGCTGGAGTGAACTCATTCCCAAACCCATCTCATTGCCTCTTTTCTTGGACAAGTGTCACCATTTGTGTTACTTAAGGCTACTCTAACAAATTACCATCAACTTAGTAGTTTCAAACAGCAACACACATTTTTTTTCTCTTGAAGATTTAGAGGCCAGTAGTTCCAAAATTGGTTTCAGTGGGCTGAAATCAAGCTGTTGGCAGAACCTCACTTCCTCCGGATGCTTTAGGGTAGAATCTATTGTTTGCTTCTTCCAACTTCTGGGGCTTGCTGGCATACCTTCAAATTACCGTCTTCAAATGTCTCTCTTGCTGCTAGTTTTCACACTGCCCTCTTCTCTGCTTTTGTTTGTGTCAAATCTTACTCAGTCTCCAATAAGGGCATTAATGATAGCATTTAGGGCAAGCCTGGGCAATCCAGGATAATCTCTTCATCCCCATATCCTTAACCAATTACAGATGAAAAGACTCTTTATTAAAATAAGGTAAATTTACAGATTTAGGGAGTATGACCTGATATCATTGTATATTAAAATATAGTACACAACATGTACAACATTTATTGGGGGAATACCTGTGAAGAAAAAGGGGGAGTGAACGAGAGATGGCGAGGAAAGCCTTCAATGTAGTTCTGACATCTCTGAAAGAGTGGGAAAGAAGGGCAATGTATAAAGTGTTTCAGGCTGCAATGCAATTACAGGAAAGTTTGCCCATGCTGATGGGAAGTCCTTAAGTCAAAATATTCCACTGGAAAAGTCTGTGTCTGCAGGAATAGATCTGCATCCATAAATTCATTTGCAAAGTCATTGGCTTGGTGCAGCCCATTGGACATGTGGCCTGGACAAAAATATGGTGGTGGATCCAGAAGACCAATAGCTTGAGTACTCAGTCAACTATGTTTCCTAAAGAAGAAGAGTTGAGCAATGCATTTTCATGGCCACCACATCCATCTGTGTACCTTTTCCTCAGATATTGTTGTCAATCTTTGCATCTCTAAAGGTCCCTGACTAGATAGGCAATCCATTAATCATTAACCAATAATTAATTTAGACTTGTGCCAAACTCTCCTTTTACAAAAAGTGAAGCAAATATTATTTCATAAATTTCTGCTCAGAGGGAGCATTTCCCTTCACTACTCTCTTTCAGGGACACCTTACATGAGTTGTAATAAAGCAGTGATCTCCTGAAGGTGGCGGTGGTGGGGGGTAAGAGATCAGCCAAAGGACTTGTATGCATGCATATAAGCATAACCAATGGACACAGACACTAGGGAAGTGGGAGCATGTGCTGGAGGGTAGGAGTGGCCAATGGGGAAAAAAGGAGACACATGCAATACTACATGTAATACTTTAAACAATAAATAACTTAAAAAATAAAAAACACACAAAGCATTGATCTACTCTTGACTGATGACATAATACCTTGTGGACGTATCCCTAAAAAATCTGGGTCTTTTCTCCTCTATCAGCTAGTCATAAAGCACAACTTACGAGTTAACAAGTGTATGTGGGGGAGAGGCACCAAGGCGGTGGAGTAAGTCCTATGCAGTCTGGTTTACCAGTGCATGAAATTTACTTATGCTGTCTAGATGGTCTAGACTAGACCATCTTGAGCCTGATCTTGAGTGTAGCATTTTAATTTTAGTGTGGAATATTACTGCACACATCCAAGTTCATAATTTGGGACATCCAATAAAGCCTCATTCATGATGGACAGCTCTGATCACATAGTCACATGGTGATGTGTGCCTCCGCCAGACTTAGTTTCAAACCAAGATTTGTACTTTACAAACGAAGACTGGTACTTGGAAAGTAATAGCATATTCTTAGTCCCAAGCCCTAAAATCTGTGTTGTGATTCTTCTATTGAGCCTTCTATCTGCTAAAGTCACTTCATGAATCATTTACTATACTTGGACATAAAACATAAATGGCAGGGCCACTCACACCACACCTTACACCCAATGTTGAGGATTTTCTACTCTGGAACCCACTTAAAATGGGCAGCTTTATGTATTACCTTGTAAATGAGCTGGGAAGCCGATCTAAATATGGTTTATATTCTCTCCAAAATCTAAAAAAAAAAAGGCCTACCATGCACTGAGCCTCTTTCTTCATAGTTGGAATGTTAAGGTCAGGCAATTTTTCTCATTTTAGAGAGGCTATCTTTACCTGCCACAGGCCACCACTCCTCCAGAAATTCTAGAAACTTCATCTATGTAGCAGGTCTCTGAATTTTCAAGGTGTTTATCTCACCTCCATTTGGCATGCACATGCCTTTCAAAAAACATCTTCTATTACCACTTCCTAATCACCTGATCTAATTAACACATTGCCGTCAATGTAATGAACTAGCATGGCATTCTGTGGAATATCAAGGGAATCAAGGTTCCTCTAGTACATAAGACTGAGAGTCAGGGCTGGCATAGCCTTAAAGTAAAAGAATGAAGGTTAATGACGTCTAATTTTCTCTATTACCTGGGATAGAAAAGAAAATGTTTGCTGGGTCAATGACTGCATAAGAGATGCCAAGAGCTGTGACAATTTGCTCCATTGATGATACCATATTGGGAACAGCAGCTGCAGTGAGTGTCATGACCTGATTAATTTAATGATAATACATTGGTATCCCTGAATATACATGAAGCTTTTACACCAGCTAAATAGGGGAGTAAAAAGAGGATATGCTAGAAATCCTCATCTCTGCAGCTGTCATGCCTTTGATGATGGCACCAATCTCCGCAACACAGAGGGATATACTATTACTTTCAATAACAGGGTAGAAAGTAAAGGAGGCTTCTTCTGTTTTGTTTTGTTGTTGTTTTTTTAAATATATTTTTATTGATTTCAGAGAGGAAGGGAGAGGGAGAGAGAGAGAGAAACATCAATGATGAGAAAGAATCATTGATTGGCTGCCTCCTGCACGCCCCCTACTGGGGATTGAGCCCACAACCCAGGCATGTGTCCTTGATTGGAATAAAAACTGGGACTATTCAGTCCGCAGGCCAACGCTCTATCCACTGAGTCAAACCAGCTAGGGTTAAAGGAGGCGTCTTACATAATGACCCTTGCACCATGAATTACAGAACCAATGTGCAGAAACCTCCAGTTTGGGAGGGAGATAAGTAAAAAATGAGTCTGTAGTCATAGTGGATCCACTGTGTGAAAGGCGTGGGCCAATATTTCATCTATCACCTTACCTCCACAAGTCTCTTTGACAATCTGACTTTGGTGGCATTTCAGCTCTTTGGGGGTGAGCATCAGTTCAATGTGGTTAGTACCTGTTAACCTCTGAATGAGTGTTTCCCTTTTTTCAGTGCATAGTCAACCTGATGCATGACCACATGTCCTTCTGTGGAAGGCTTGGAGGAAGGGTTTTAGTAAACATTTGTGGCTGAGTGAAGGGTCTGCTCTAGCCCCCAATCAAGGGACTGTGGGTTTGAGAATTGGCTTCAGTTGAAGATCCAGGTAAGTTCTCTTTTATCACAGTGATTCGCATCAAGTTTTTGCCAATACATCTAGAATACTATCACTTTTATGTGTCAAGGAGTATTTTAATGGCTGACCACTTTTTCATTCCTCAGCATCTCCATACTCCATTAGCCACCACCAGAGATCATTTTATGTTAAAAGACTTTGATTACTGCTTCACCACTTTGACTTATTAGGGTAATTGAACACAGCAAGTCTCTAATGATTACACAGTGCCACCTGGTCTCCATCCATATGCAAATGAAGCAGAGAGCTCAATGTTAGGATGGGGGCTGCAAGCATCATCTCTAGCCTATGGAGAACAACTACTGTAGAGTTTTTCCAGGGTGTTGGTCTTCCCACACCAATGCATTTGTTAATACCTTTGTGGAGGAGATGTCCTCCGGGTCCTACCAAGAAGAATGGTTAGAGGTGGCTAAGCAGAATACACACAGTAGTTATATTCCAATGTTATTTCCCTAAATCTTCATACTCCTATTTGATGCCACATATGACATCTTATACTCATTGTCTTTAGGCCACTAATGAACCCGTGCTTTAAATTTTATACATTTCTAGTTGTTTTGTATTGGGAATTTTTTATGGTGATATAGTATGCTAGATTGTAAGAAATGTGTTAGTCTGTGGTATAAGGTTAATATTTGTATTAGTTAGAATGTCATCTACATTTATTCATTATTTTATATATTTTTTTACTACAAAATCTTTTTATGCTTTAATTAATAGTTAAATACTTCTTACATTATTAACTAGAAGCCCTGTGCACAAAATTAATGTGTGGGGTTGGGGGGGGATGTTCCTCTTGCAAACAGGGACCTCTCTCACAATCTGGGACCCCTTGGGGGATGTTGGGCCTAAACCAGCAGTCAGACATCCCTCTTTCAATCTGGGACACTGCATGCACCAGTGACCATACTTTTCATAGAGGTAAAAGGCATCTTGCTGTTGTATGGGCAGCTACATTTTTTTGCCCTGATTATAAAAAGTAAGTATATAACATGATCCTTCTGAGACAGTAGTACCATTTTCCCCATCTTATGGGTGAAAAAAACTGAAGCAGAGAGAAGTTAAGTAATTGGCTTTGTCACACAGTTATGTGTCAGAAAGCTGACCACAAAATGTGCAAGCCAGAGTCCATGCATGTCATCCTGTTTTTTTCAGTGTGGGAGAAGCCTTGTCAGGTTTTATTTTTTAAATCTAAGACACTGTTCCCAATATATAGGATAGGGTCCCTAGGCCTGGCCGGCAATCAGGGCCATCTGCAGGGCGACTAGTGGGCAGGGCAATCAGGGAGTCCCTGCTGGCACCTGCCATGGGTGGTGGCCTGGCACTGCCCGCTGGCAGGCCCTGCCCCCCAATCACTGCCACCAGTCATCTCCTGCTGCAGGGGGTGGTTATGGAGAGGCAGATGCTCAATGCAGGAGCTGCCCTGGACCAGCGTCTGCCCCCTGGTGGTCAATGCACATCATAGCGATGGGCCATTCCATGGGTCGTTCTGCTCTTCTGTCGATTTGGATATTAGGGTTTTATTATATAGGATATTATTTAATGTTTTTTAGTATAAACCTCTATTATCAACTCACAACTAAGTTTTCATCTCTAGTTTCTTTCATGTTTTTATAAATCTCTGTGAATATCCTCTGCATTCTAGTGACTTTTTTAGTACTGTATTCCTACTCATTAATTCTCAATTTGACTGTGTACACTATACAGTTTTTCTGCTTCATTTCATTTCTCATTTTAATTGCTTTATTTTACATTTCCAACATCTTAACTTAAAAACTTGTCTTTTTTTCCTTTTATTATGTCTCATTCTTTTCTTTTTTCTTTTTCAAATTGAAATGATACCTTTGTTTTTCTCATTGGAAATTTGTAATATATTTGTTTTAAGGTTTTTATAGGTGCTTTTATGAGATGGATTTCATGTGGAGTGAATTGTTGTACTAGTTATTAATTTAGTTGGTTGTCTTTCTTAGCATTGGAATTTCTATTAGCATTTAATTGTGGTATAACAAGTCCCCACAAACTTAATTGCTTAAAACAACATCCATTTATTATCTCACACTTTTCATATTTTTGAAGTATAGAGACAGCTTAGATGAGTCCTAAAATCTAGGGCTAACAGGCTGCAATTGAGGCATGAAGTCTTCTCTCAAGTTGTGTGGTTGCTAGCATAATTTATTTGCTTGCAATTATAGAACTCATGGTGGTGTGCTTCAAGGCCAATAGGAGGAAATATCTCTGACCTCTTTTGTAGAGCTCACTTAATTAAGTTAGGCCCATTTAGGATAATCTCACTTCTGATTATCTCAAAGTCAATTGATTAGGAACCTTAATTACATCTCCAAAATCCCTTCTCTTTTGCCATATAAGGTAACATAATCCCTGGTGTGACATTCATTATATTCACAGGTTCTGCCCACCCTCAAGGAAAGAGGATTGCACAGGGGATGTACACCAAGGGATGGAAATCTTGAGGGTCATTTTAGAATTCTGCTCATCACTTGTTTTGTAGATTATTTGGGTGAAGGAGGTATATACACTCTCTGTGGGAGTTTTATAGCCTACTTGCTTTACTCATCTCTGAGGAGTGATTTTGCTGCCTCCCTTCAGCCCAATGGTCCACAATCCAAAACCAGGTCTTATTTTTTAAATGCTAGTTTCTCACAATGACGTTGAGGATGCTGAATACAGACTCTGGCTAGTGGGGAAGAGAAATGTAGCTGGCCTTAGGTCCTGGTCTAGAGGCTGTTTTAAGTCTTCTGCCTCCCTAATTTAGACTATAATCTTAGGCAACACACTACAAGCATATATATTTTGATTATTTATTATTTTTTAAGCTTCATTTTAGGACCTGGAATGGCCAGAACCTAGATCCCCACTTCAAAAAGTGAACATGGTACTGGCTTTATGTGAAACTCCAAGTTTCCTTTGTCCTCACTGTCAGCTTTTGTCCCAAAGCCCAGCCATTCTATGGTTCTAGTTCCCACTGACCATTTTGCTTTTCTGCACATTTCTAGTCTATCATGACATTTAACTCTTAAGTTCTTTGGTATTCTCACTTTATAATACTTTTTTTGTCACTTATTTATCTCTAAAACAGAGATTTTTCAAGAATAAGTTGATTAGGCCATTTTTAATTTATAAATTATATTAAATTTATTGTTTCTAATCTCAAATTAAGCATTTTTTGTGATTTAATGGGAGAACTTAACCCATTTACATTTATTGCTTTGCAAGCAGACTTGTTCTTTCTGTTATATTGGCCATGCCTGAGAGTCCCGTTAGTGGGCATGAAATGGCAATGATTAGAGTCCATTCATAAACAGAATCTGGTGAGTAGTCCTGGTCCTCTGGAGCACTGTGTTGACTTGTCCCATTAAAAATATTTGAATATATTTAAAAATATTATAGCAGTCTCTATGACTAGAATAAAGTCGATTAATTTAATAAAACCATTATTAATAAAATGTCAGAGATCTAAGTGCAGAATAGGTCTTCCTCATAAGAGCTTTCCTGAAGAGCTGCCACTGCTGCTGGCTGTGGTTTTCCTCCAAAGACTTTTGGTGTATATAATGCAGTGGCTTATTTCAGCGATTTTCTCTAGTTGCTATGAAGGACATCAACTACTTACTTCTTAGACCTCGTGAGTAAAAAAGAATTTTTTAAATAAACTTTTAACTAAAATAATTTCAAGTTTACAGAAAAATTAAATGTAAGATGATGCAGAGAGTTTCTGTATATTCCTCACCCAGTTTCCCCTAAGGTTAATACCTGGTATAAAACATGGTACACATATCAAAAGACTAATGGTAATTCACTTTGACTGAATTTTAGACTTCATTCAGATTTTACCAACATTTTAACTAATGTCCTTTATCTATTTCAGGATCCACTCCAGAATAACAGATTGCATTTAGTCATGATGAGTAGATTTTTAATAACTAAGTAACATAGGTCCAAAAACATTTGATTTGACAACTCTAGAACAAACTGTAGCTGTGTCTAGGATATGAGTTTTGAAGCTAAGCTTCATAGGGACTACTGGTATTGCCTTCTGTGAGGAGCCTCATGATTAGGGCCCAAGACAGCATCACACATAAGGAGGCTTTTTTTATTGGTTGCCTTAACAATGTAGAGAGGCATGAAAGTGGAGAAAAGTAAAAACATCAAGCCATTGATGTCATGTTTAGTTGCGCCTTCTTATGGATAGGGATTTATCACTAACATAGAAAAAAAAGTCAGGAATTCCAAACAGGTTAAGCTGAACCAAAGGAGAGTCTCAAAATGGATAGCTGACCATTTAACACCCCAGAGAACTGGAATGAGGTCCTCTGACAAACCCCAGAGCTTGGTTTCCCTGGATACTGGAATATTCCCTACCCAGTGGAGTTGAATGACCAATTGTTGAACATTTGAATAAATGTTCAGAGAATGTACTGTGTTTCTTATAGGGGTGCAGAGTTACTAAGAAGGCAAACTGTCTTTAGAGGTAATTGGAAGAAGATATTCTTTACGAAGATACCGACTTATTATCAGGAAAAGGTTACCTTTGTGCACTTTTGATGTTTGTCTTCTTACTAGTTGCTATGAGGAGTGAAACATTGCAGTATAAATGTCCTGCTCTTGACTATAATGTTGACTATATTCAATAATATTGTAATCACAATGCATGGTGCCCAACGGGTACTTGAAATATTAGAAGGATCACTTTGTAAAGTATAGAGTTGTCTAACCACTATGTAGTACACCTAAAACTAATGCAAAATAATATTGATATAAAGTGTAATTGAAAAATAAAATTACTTTAATATATATATTTTTTCAGAGAAGAAGGGGGGAGAGAGAGAGAGAGAAAGAAAGAGAGAGAGAGAGAGACATCAATGATGAGAGAGAATCCTGCAAGCCCCCACTGGAGATTGAGCATGTGACCTAGGCATGTGCCCTGGTTACTCAGCCACAGAGCTACACTGGCTGGGCAGAAAAATAAAATAAAATAAAAGCCCTACTCTTAGATGATCAAATGCTCACAGGATTCAGGAGAATGCAAAAGTAGCATTTCAGTCTTGAGTCATATGCTCCAATCACACAGCGTCCAGGGGAATTTAAGAATGCCTTCTCTGCCCTACTCATCTCAGGCTGCCAGGTCTTCAGGCTCAGTTCTTCAGCTGCCTTACAAAGCCGTTCACAGTTAGGAAACTCAAAAGCCCTGCATCTTTTGACTTCTCTGCTTTCTCTTCACACCTCCCAGCTACAACTGGCCCCAGTTTCTCCTCAGCCTCAGGAGAATTGTTATTCATTTCCATCTGTTTCTATTTTAGATAGGGTTGGAATTGTGTGGGATGGCTGCGTATTGTATTGTGTGGGAGGGGAAGCTGCAAAGCAACCAGACACATTACTCAGACATATTACAGTGCAGATGTCCTGTGTGCTTTTATGCTAAGAGGTTTCTTTCTCCAGCTTTAGTTGCAATACCAAATGTCTACTTTTTCTCTCCTTGCTTAGGTGTGTGACAGGAAGCTAGAAGGGAGTTGGCATTTTTAGGAATCAGGAAGGGAAGGTGGGCGAGTGGGACAATGGTGAGGAAATAACTGTTCTGCTCTACTTTTTATATGCTTTTGAGTTCTTTAGATTTGCCAGTTTCTCTCTCTCTCTCTCCTGCATTTCTATTTGGACTGTGTGTGGGCTTGTTTTTCTCTTCTGGTGCATTGGGAAGTCTACATTTTATTTTTATTGTACTAGAGGTTATTTTTTCCTTCTTGTACCAAATTTGAAGCTCCTTCTCTCTACTGATCAATGCCAAAAGTGAGAGAATGTTTATTGCAAAGCTGAAATTCAAACCTAAGCAGTTTTATTCCAGCATTGTTATTCTTAATTAATAAGCTCTTCAATTATACAGTGATGCTTCAATCATCTTCTCAATTAGTCTTTATTTTTAGCATTATTTTCTAGTCTTTTTAACAAAAAATACTTAGAGCCAGAGTTTTTGAACTAGGGTTGCATACTTCTGGGTCATTCCTTGTCTAAGTTTATCTTAGCCAGTAAAGTGCGGGTTATTTTACTAGAATGCCATTTATCTGAAGACTTGGGAAAGCGTTGTTGACTTTTTGTCATCATATACATTTACAAAGGAATCTAGTTTTGTATGTATTTTCTGAGAGAGAGATTACCTAGAAAAATATATGCAGAGTATATGGAAAATTCAGTGCATTACGTACTCCATGAAACAATTAGAATGAGATTAGTATGGTGGATGAAGCTAAGTGGGATATGACATGATGTTAAAACATATGCTCATTTCATCCACCCTTGGCTTATGCAAGTCTGTCAGATAGAGGAGCAGGGCTGTGTGACTGTTTACTAAGACTCTGGGGGACCATGTAGGTTTTTTTAAAATTATCACTTTATAAATCACTGTTTTATTTCTCAACTTTCATAAATTCCTAACCATCCAAACTAAGTTCCATCCATTCAATCAATTCAAACTTGTGCTGTAAATGTGCTTTATTAATTGTTAATTTATAGGCATATGACTTTGCTTTCTTCCATTTCCAACCAAAGTGATACTTTTTTTTAACAAAAATATCCTCAGATGCTACTTTTTATTAATTTTTTGTCCTCAATTACTTTACTTAAATGTCCTCGTTTACCTTTTTAAAGGTTTACAAGTTAAATTTCTCTTTAGAACCTGGATTTGTGAAGCACAATCATGAACAGAGTAAAGTACAAAGCATAGAAAGGAAATTGAGAACAATATGAAATCATCATAGATTTCAGTAGATAAAGGCATTATGCCTAAGCTTCCCACAATGGACTTGACAACAAAGAAGATGATAGCTCTTCCAAAACATACCACTAAATTGATACCAAGCAGTACTCATCAATCTAGAGAAACTTTGAGTGTACTTAAATGACAATTTAAAAGTATAAGCTTTTATTATTGTAGAGATGCAAATGAACCTCAATTTTTGGTGTGTTTTATGTAAGAAAACAATGAGGAATAACATCATGAAAAAAACATTCTTTTCATACTTTTTAAAAAGAACTGTGTTCACTCTCTTTGTACATGTAAAGTTATTCTTTTTCTTCCTTTCCGATTCCTAAGTTCAGACATAGCTCAGATTTTTATTCAGTGGAAAAAAAACCCACACAAAAACAAACTCCCCTTGATTAACTTTTAGCTTTTTAACTTTTCCTTCTCTTTCATTCATCTTATCTTGGAATTCTTATTATGTATATGTTGAATATTTCATATTTGTCTTTTAAGTATCATCATTTGGATCTCTTAAACTTCTCTTCCTTTTATATGTGATTTTATTAACTTTTATCTTCTTCTCCTTAATATATTGAGAAATTTTTAGAGAACACTTACTGTAATTTTGGAGAGGGGGAGGCTTTCCAAATAATTCTTTTTGTTTCCTTTGAACAATATCCTATTTGAGAGACTTATGATTCCAGAAATAATGAGCTTGCTTATTTGGATAACTGAAGATCAATGAAATAGAGTTGTGAAAATCTGATTGAAGACATTACAGAGCTACCTTGGTAGAGAAGACTTACCAGACAAAAATATGATGAGAAGGGAAAATCAGGGCAGTGCGTATATCAGATATTTGGTCCTTTTTTTTTTTTTCTCAAGAAATTACAATAAATACTGATAAATGAAGAGCACTTCCCACTAGCCAGAATTTCTTCCATTTTGACCAGTATGAGAGAAATATTTCCATTCAGCATGTAGATTTATATTTTATCCTGTGGGATTAAGAAAGAGAAAGGTACTCTTTTTTGCACAAAGAATCAGTGAAATAAATCTTAGTAATAAATGCAATACAACACAACATTTTAAAATTCCAAATTTTTTAATACTGAAATAATAAAAAGTAGTTCAAAGCCTATATTCATCAAACATGTAAAGTAATTTAAACCACGAGTAACAGTAATACCATCATATGGATCTTGCCAGAACTATTTAAGAGATTCTAGTGGGCCATGTGATAGGTGGATCAGGAAATCCATCAGTATTGGTAAGAGATGACAACCCTAGAAACCACGCTCGAGTGCTGGTCACTTTAGGGTTCCTCAATCTTATGATTTCATCCAGTGGGTTCCAGCATCCTCACTTGTCAGTACCTAAAGAGATCTCTTAACCTGGGAATTTTTTGAGATGCACCGAGTCCACACTATGCCATAAAGTATATAGAGTTCAACAAAAGTTAAATGAAAAGTATAACAACAGCATATTCAAGGCTTAGATAGAAAATCCTTCTCCTGTTGATTTACCCATCCTGGCATGAGGCATAAACATTCTGAAATCATGGAAATGGAGGGAAGACAGAGACGCCTAGTATTGGATAATATATAGGATTAGAAGCCTAGAGTACGCACGTGTGGGAAGGAGCCAAGGTTAGCTGCCAGTAGAGAGCTGAGCCAGGACAGCACTGAAGATTTTGCCGAAACAGAAACCTGGAAAGTAGGTGAGATAGCAGGAGGCAGATTCACGGAGTCATCTAAGTGTACCAGATAGCTTGCATCTCTTTCTGGCCTGGGACTATTTACAATAGACTGGTTGGATGTGTGTCAGGGGAAGTGCTGACTAATACCTTAATACTAGAGTACTGCTGAGACCACAAATAGGGTTGAGTCCAACAGTGCCTCTGAGGCACATATTTCTGCATTTATCTTCTGATTTACCTTCTTCTCTGCTAGTGCCTCTACTTCCAAGGTCCGTACAGGCCATGCTCATCTGGTGCCTCTGATATCTGCATGAACTGCTGTATTTTTTTTAGTACAGGAGTTGAGGTTTGCTTTAGAATTGGCAAGTTTTGAAGGGGTAAAAATTAAGTGGAGCTCAAGAGAAAACAGTCAGAATATGAGGTCCTATTAGTAAGTGTCTTGTGGGAACAATAGCATTCTGATTGACTGAGGACATAAAGAAAGGGAGATCCTAAAGCTGGATAGAGTGAATGCCAAGGCAAACTCCCGATTCCTTAGTGTTCCTCAGGACACCACTGTTCAATCGTCCTTGGAATCCCGTAGTAGAGAGTGTGAGAAGTGTATTGAAGATGCATTATGGTCTAGAAATGTTTCCCAGTGCTGGGATTTGCAAGTTCATATTTTGACTGGGAAATAGTAATTCTATTTATTAGTGTGTATATTAAGAACTCATGAGGGAGGGCATGTGGAGAGAGAGAGAGAGAGAGAGAGAGAGAGAGAGAGAGAGAGAGAGAGATGACATCAAAGAAAATAACGAGGAAAATCAGGCCAGGATGGAGGCATCAGATGAGACTTCCAAAAAGGGTTGTTGCCAGGTGGAGTCCTGACAGCTGAGTGGGACGTATCCAGGGAGAAAAGGTGTGGGTGGGTAGAGATGTGCAGAGAGGGCTTTCCAAGCAGAGGGAAAAGCCTGTAGATGAGAAAGTGGGAAACATCAAAGAAACTGCAGATAGTTTGATGTGGTGCAAGTGGGAGGAGGACAGACAGTGCGAGGTGAAGTGAGAGGCATAAGAAAGGGTAACATATGAAGGACTTTTTGTTGTTGTTGCCCTGCTAGGGAGATTGAACTTTTTCCTAATAACCATGGGGGAGCCCAGAAAGATTTAAGTGGGAAAATATCATGATCATATTTGTGTCTAGAAGTCATTCTGATAGCACTGTGAAGGATTGATTAGAGGCAGGCAAAACTGGAGAGAGGAAAGCCCTGTAAGAGGCAATTGAGAAGTCTAGGAGAGACTTGATGGTGGCCTAAAATAAGTAATGAGGTCCTAGCTGGTATACTCAGTGGTTAGCACATTGGCCCACAGACTGAAAGGTCACAGATTCAATTCTAGTCAAGTGCACGTACCTCAGTTGCAAGTTCAATCCTTGGCTCCAGTCAGTGCTCACGAGGGAGGCAACCAATCCATGTGTCTGTCTCACATTTCTCACTCTCTCTCTTTCTATCTCTCCCCTATTTTCTTCTACTCTCTCTAAAAATCAATGGAAAAATATCCTTGGGTGAGGATTTAAAAAAATATGGTACTGAGAGCAGAACTCAAGGTAAGTGAGTAGGGGGGAGAAATATTAAAAAGGTAGAATCAGTTTTCAACTGCTCTAGTTATTACTTCTTTTTAAAATTTTAAATTAAAACCTCAGCTTTACTCAGGTATATTTGACAAAATAAAATTGTACAAAGTGATGAATTGATATACAAATTCATTGTGAAAAGATTCCTCCCATCAACTGAACAAATTAATTCACACTTCTACCACCTCACATATTTTTACCTCTCCTCCTCCTCCTCCTCCTCCTCCTCTTCCTCCTCCTCCTCCTTCTTTGTGAAAACTTTTAAGTTCTGCTCTCTAAGCAATTTTCAACTATGTAATACTAGAGGCCCAGTGCACGAAATTAGTGCACAGAGTGGGAATGGGGGGTGGGGTGGTATCCCTCAGCCCAACGTGCACCTTTTCCAATCTGGGACCCCTTGAGGGATGTCTGACTGCCTGTTTACGCCCGATCCCACCTTTCACAATCCAGGAATGCTGGCTCCCAACCTCTTGCCTGCCGATTGCCCCTGACCACTCCCCTACCAGCCTGATCAACGCCTAACTGCTCCTGTGCCAGCCTGATTGGCCTAACTGCCCTCCTCCTGCCAGGATGGTCCCCCCCCAAATATCCTCCCCTGCAGGCCTGGGTCCCCCACAACTGCCCTCCCCTGCAGG
>PVJC01034170.1:0-18969 GCA_004026665.1 Murina feae | reverse complement strand
AATGGACACAAAACACTGGGGGGTAGGGGAGGCTGGGGGAAGGGCAGGGGGAAAAAGAGATATATGTACTAATCTTTGTAAAGCTTTATGTAATTTAAAAAAATGTAAAAAATAAAATAAAATAAAGGGAAAAAAATGAGAAAAGTAATGCCAATTATACATTGTTATTATGGGAACTAAAATGAATCGTGTATATAACGCCTACCGGAGTTCTAACCCCTGGTGGCCCGATACGTATCATTTTCCCCTCTCCTCCCCTTGATTGTATTTGTCATGGATCTGGCTGCAGAGATTCCCATTCCCCCTTAAAGAAGCGTTGTAAGCCCTCCTTTCACAGTCTGGCACTTCGTTAGAAAATAATGCTGACGCCCTTGTCAAGTTGGAGCCCAAGTTTGTACCATCCAGAGGCCCTTAGCCACCAGTCAGACCTGAGAATCTGAACACAGGGAAACATACTCTCTGGTCAAGGCTCCTTGATGGTCACACATCAAGGAGGCCCTTGAAATCGAAGAAAAATGTGTAGTTTCAGCTTTTAGATTATGAACAGTGTGGGTTTTAAGAATTTTCTAGCTATCTTCTGTGGATTGTCAGATCTCATTTGAAGAAATGCCTCAACCTGCAGCTCAGCAGCAGCGGATGTCATCTTGCCCTTTAAGACCTCGTCACCCACGGCTCTAAGACAGGCTACTTCCTCCTGAGGCTATTGAGACCCGGCCTGCATGTTCCCATTCTAGCTTCTTGCTGATATATAATAAATATTAATAATTATTCAATCAATCAATCTGCTGCCTTTCATTAGCACTAAATTTCTTTCTTGGTATGAAAACAAAGTTGACATTTTATCTAAATTCAAGACTTTTTGAGGAGTCATTTTAATCTTTGATCTGAGTATATGTCTTTAGAAACATATATGCATACCAATATTCTCTTTAAAAAAACTGTTAATGTCAAAAAATGTTTATTCTACTTCTTGACATCTCCCTGTCTTTTCTTTCCTCACTTTTCACAATCTTTCTTTGTCTACATAAAATGCTCTCATTGTCTTTAGAAGCATTAAACATGCAGCACGAATATAAGATCAGTCCTCTTTGAAAATATCATTTTAATGAACTATGAAAAGTTAGCTGTCACTGAGTAATGCATCAAGTAATTCCACTGTTCCTTTTTACCCAAAGGTCTACCTACTCTACGGGAGTCTGTAGGCTTAGAAACACCTGGCATTCAGTCAGAACACTTGCTTTCCTTCTCAGGTTGCCAGATTTAACAAATAAAAATACATGGTAGTCAATTAAATTCAAGTTCCAGAAAAACAACGAAAAAAAATTAGGATAAGTATAGGATCATGCAATATTTGGGCTATACTTACGTTAAAATGCTATTCAGGGTTTATCGATCCTATATTTTATCTGGCAATTCTATTTCTTGTGCCTCTTTAATGAATAAAATAACAAACTCAGTGTTGTTTCTGCTAACTCTTAGGGGTTCAATATGTGCCATTTGGTGGTGGTGGGATGGGGCCTCTGCATTTGCATAAACGCTGGGAGGACTTTGAACCAAAGGTTAAGGACTAAGTCAAAAGCGATGGTTTTGGTAGTCTGGAAGGACAGAATATCAAAGAGCTCTCAAGCTACAGATTGTAATTCAATTTTCTGATTTGCTTTATGCATTTCTCTTAAAGGCAAAAACGATTCAATTAAAATTGTACAGAGCAGCAGACTGCCTCTGAATAGGTGTTACTCATTTATTCATATTCATTCACTCATTCATTCATTCAACAGATATTCGTTGCAGGTCTAATATGTGTCAGGAACTGCGTGGCAGTTTTAGCAACACTTTTGTGTTTACTTATGTTGAGGGTCAAGGATGCTGTGTATAGCTGGATTTTAAGGGTGATTGTTTGAATAACAATGGCTGTAGATGCCTAAGTCATGCTTCTTGCCTTCTAATCTAACACCAGTGATAGACATCATCTGTACCCAGGATAACTAGTGATGTGTATTTTATTAGAGGTCTTTTGGTTTCACCTTTACAAAGGAGCATATATTGAGAAGATTATGTTATAACAATGCCAGTATTCACAGATATATAACCACAACTTTGAAAAGAAACTTTCCCCATAGCACCAAGTTAAATTATGACTCATTTTATATTTTTAGAAACCAGAAGGTCAAAATATTGTTCTGGTATATTGCTTCATCTGTTAACATCAAATGGCTCCTCTCCATCGTCTTTCTTAATTTTTAAGTAATTTTGACCCATTCTGAGGTTATGGGGAATCTTACTTGTGTTTGATTGGACTCAGTCAAATAAGCTGTGCAGGTTTTACTATGCCTTGTAATTTTTTTCATTACAATAAAAAGCCTTTTAAATCACTGCTGCTTAGAATTATATTGAAAATACTTGTGATACTTTTATATACAGTGAGTTTAATGCCAGGATGTGAAAGCAAATTGATTGTAGGTAATTCTGTGCTTGAGCACCCCAGAGTAAAAAGAATTACATCAGTAACCCTGGGGACCTCCTGCTCTCGCTCGGAAAGGCTGTCTGTGCATTCAGACATCCACTGGCAGGTGACAAAAGAAGGGATTGCTTAATTCTGGTCTGAAAGTGTACAAACGCATTTTAATTCAGGGAAATAACTTTTGGAGGGGAGAAACAACACCTCAAGAGACATTTATGTTTAATGTTTTTAATTCACTAAATTAGCTGCAAGAAAAATGTGTCGCCTTTTCAGTAAGCTCTTGAGCATCTTCTAACAGTGACTAAAATGCAGACCTCTTGCCATCTGGAGGGTGTGTTGGGCGTGGAGGGGCTTGGCTGGATCGGCAGATAAAACCCTCATGGACTTTTTACCCCTGACACTCTGGTCAAAGTGAGAAGTACTTGGGGCTTTTAACCAGAGTCTCTAATGACATATACCTCAATCAGCCCGAGGAGCAGCTGACGTGTTTTAGGAGTGACCTTAGACTGTCATGCAAGCATTAGAGAGAATGAGTTAATATTTTTGGGAGGGGCCCTTGGTTGAGATTATGATTCTTGAAGAGTTGCTCTTGATTTTTCTTTCCCAGATCCTCAAGGTGAAATGTTCAGGAAACCAAAGAGTCTTTGTTTTGTTTTTTTTTCAATGAAAACAAAAAACCAGATGTGTCAGGCTTGATTTTTAGCAGACACTCTAGCAGCATAGAATTGTTCCTGTCCCTTCCAAGCTTAGCTGGTGCAGATATTGAGAGAGGGGGCAAAGGTGAGAAATAAAGAAATAGAGTGTGTCTATTGGTATGGGCCATTAAGGGAAAATCTATACAGATAAGTGGGCCTGGAGACAATAATTTTGGTTCTAAATAAAAGTCAGGCCTCTCACATGCAAGCATGTTTCTGTCAAGGATGTGACCTTGAACAACTTCTAGAAGGAATCTCATAACACAGTAGACACAGCCATTCATTGGAAGTGAAGCCTCTACCACCAGTTCCCTTGAAGAGGGTGCTCATCCGAGACCTTACCTTTGGATTCTCATACTTGCTGGGCACCGCTTCTCCATGTATGTCATTCACATTAGGTTATAATGACCGACTTCTGTTTTGAGAGAGGTAGGACCTGCAAAGGGGTGGAAGGGTGCAGACCCCAGAACCTGCTGCCTCCCTCTACTCCCAGCTCTGTCATTAATTAGCTGTGCAACTTTAGACAAAAGTGTGCTTCAGCTTTTCCCCCCCTTTCATCTGTAATAGAGGAAGGGTTACGTTAAGACATGTAAAGTCCTTGCTTACTACCGATATATTCATCTTCCCTAGTGGGCTGGGAGCCTTGCACACTGAGGCTGCATGTTATTGTCACAGTCATATATACTTAGAAAATGAAAATGTATGAGCAAGGAGAGGCACTGAGAGCGTTTTTCACATGTTTATTAGAATGATTGCCCCTGACCACAGTGGGGACCTGATCAACAACAAAGGCACGGAGTCATTTAAGCCCTTGAGATAAAGTGTTGTGTGTAACCATTGTTCAAAGGTGGGTTCTCAGGGATTGTCTGGCCCAGTATTTTCATTCTCTAAATAATTGCAGCCCAGAGAAGCGAGTCCTCTAACCAGGTTTGGGCAATGCCAGTATAATGCCCTTGTCACCTAGTGGAGTGTCCATTCCATGACACCAGCCTAGTCTTTGTTGCAACACAGATTCAAGCCAGTCATTGTTAGGAGGCCCTCATTTTCCTTCTGAAAAAATATCCCCTCTTGCAAATTTCCTAAACTTGCCAACTTCGTTGTGGGACTTTACATTTTTATCACCTACCTTTCTTTCTGAGCATCAATTCTGTTCTTCCACCGTAAGGGATAGTCACTTTGCTTAAAACACACCTTGTGAATTCCTACCACGATAGCTTTGTTCATGTTGCATCTCTTATCTGGAATGGCCTTTCTGCTCCAACCCATTTTACAAGGTCCTGTTCAGTGTTACCTCTGTCATAGAGCCTTCATTAACCACCTGAGTTCATAGTGAGTTAGTTGAAGCAGGTAAGGATTAATGCCACGCTCTGTTTTGATAAAGTACAACCAGTAAACATCCATGCTATCTTGTGGTCCTTTTATGAATATTACTCAGCCTAGACCTCTGCTGTTTTTAGGCCAGAGCTAAGTATGTTTCTACTCGCTGTCTGACCATCTGCACTATAGACTAATGCAACTTCTTGTTGTCTGGTCTTCCTGAGAATGCATTATATAGATTGCAGCTCATTTAGAATGCAGCTGCCGGGGTCGTGACTCACACAGAGATTAATCATTACGCCTGGGTTAGCTTCATTACTTTGACTGCCCATTACATCTCGCTGAGATTATAAAATGTTGCTTTTAACTTACAAGCCCTATGCTAGCATCCACTTACTTCCAAGATATGCATTTATGCTGTTTTCTTTGGTATTATCAGGTCACTGGAAATTGCTGGTATTTCCCATAAGCTTTGACTTCAAAAATTAAGTCATGCTGAAGTTTCCCAACATCAGCTTGAGGGAAATGTGTGAAAAAGAAAGTGTATCATGTGCTTCATTATAAATAATATGAAAAATTACAGGGTATGTACAAAGAACTGGGATGAAAAATTTAATAGCAGAACCAAGCTTTTTTTGAATTAAAAATAACAATGACATCACACAAAAAGGATTTTCCTGCAATTGTAGAGTTATTAATTAAAATACTGCCACACTGGTGCAAGCCGTCTGCATTTTCTGTGGTATTATCCCATTTCCTTCATCCTGTGATTCAGCTCAACCCTGAAAAAAAGCAAAGAATTCCGAAGATAAATGTTGCTATTAATCCCAGTCCATAGTGAGTGCAAGTGGAAAAATTAAGGACAAAGATATTTACCAACAAAAATTACTGTTGAGCTCACAGAAACGAATAAGAGATACAAATAAAGATGGGCTCTATTAATTTCTTCAAAATCTACATCCATGTAACATCTCTACAAGAACAAAAAGAAAAAAAAATGGTTAAAAGGATAAAAATTTTTGAAGAACATTGTGAAAGTGGGCTTGATGTACTTCTGCAATTGTGTTTCCTGACATTTATATTTTAAGTTAAAATTAAATCTTAAATGACATGTCACATATATGCGAACCTTAAGGGGAAATGGAAAATTAAAGATGTGATTGATTATATTTAAGAACAAAAGTTGTGTTTTAGCGTTTTAATCCTTGTGTGAAACTGTGAATATCTATTCTCTTAGTGGGAGCTTAGAATTGTCTGTAGTTCTTTGTATAGTTAGTTAGGATGAACTTATTCCTGATCAACCTCATACGTTTGATGAGGCCATCATAAAGCATGACTGACAAGTAAATATTGAATTGCTAATAATAACAAAATATAGGGAGGTTCTATTCTATGCCAGGTATTATTTTAAGCACTTTATGTGCAATAACTTGTGAGGTTGGTATTATTGTTGCCTTCTTCACAGATAATGAACCTGAGGCCCAGAGAGGTCAAGAAATTTGACCTGTTACATGGCTAGTAAGTTCTGGCACCAGGATTCAAACCCAGCTGGTCTGGCTCCTGAATTCATGTTTATAACCCCAGTATGAAATGCTACTTTCTGGAGTCAATATAGAGGGGTGTACCACAAATTATCCAAGATCTGTATTATCAAAATAGCAACTTGAAGGCTAGGAGAACCAGACACAAGGGATTTGATGATTTCTTGATTAGGACCCAGGGCTCAAATTTATTCCATGGAGTAACAAGTTCTATCTTATAATCTAAATGTGTGATGGCAGACGGATGCTATGTGACTGCCCTATGGAGAATGAGGACCTTTGGAGCAGGGAGCCATGCACATCATTTGGAAGATAGTCCGAAAACATTCCTGAAATCTCTCACATATACTCCTCGCTCCTGGTTCTAAATGTTTGTGTTAAAGAATGGAGTAATTATTTGAACTAGAACATAGACAGAATTAGAGAGCATTTGTTCATGTAGGTGAAGTAAGTCTTGACTATGCAAACTAGCAGAACTTGCAGTAGTCAATCAAGGACCAGCCACAAAATAGAAACAAGGACATAGGAAGGAAAAAGCATGCAAATTCTTATCCTAATTCCAGAATCAATGTGTCCCATGGATTCAGTAATATCAGACCTTCTTCCTAGTTTCTTGGGAACATAAAGAACTGTATGCACTAGTGCTTTCAAATCTACAAAAGAATCATTTAATTTTAAAATTGTTATTAGGAAGGCCAATGCATTTATCTAGCAGTATGAAGTGTTCTGTGTTGGTCTTTTTTATACCATTGGATTGTGATTTCCTCTGACCAAGGACATTTACATTTTAATTTTTTACCATGCCTTGAATAGAGCTTTTCACTCAGGAGACTCTCTGTATGTGTTGACACTAAACGTAAAAGCTGTAGTGTGGTCAAGTTGCCTAATGTGCATGAGATACTTACTAGTTCTGTATAACAGGTGCTGTGCTAGGCATAGGGACATGGAACGACATAGATGTGGGCCCTTCCCTTCCAGGACTTAGCCTTGTTTCTTTCCCTGTAACGCATTTACCTGTCGTGATCATTGGTTTAGGGCCTGTCAGTCATGCCATAGATTTCCTCTCTGTTGTCATATTCCTGCTGGAATCAGTTTGTGTGTCTCACCCTGAGCCACTAAATCCAATGAACTCGTGAAAACGTGTCTGCTATCCATCATTTGGGGACTTGGTAGGTGCCATTTTGAAAAACAAACAATTTAAAAAATATTCCTTAAGAACAACAAACACCCAAGTAACTATCACACAGATCTAATGCAATTAGCTGTATTTGAAGAATGAATAAAATATTGAGAGAAAATGGTGGGAGTGTTTCATGAACAAGATAATAGTTGACCTTGGTCTTAGAAATCTGATGAGTTCTACTTGCAGAAATGAGGACACAAGTCATTTTAAATGGGAAGAAGAGTGAACAAAGACATGGAAGTAGGAAAGCATATGATGTTAAAGATATGGCATGACATATTTTAGAAGGAATTGGTTAATTTTGATGGAATGTACTCATTCTGAATAACAACAATAAAAACAATGTAAAAAACTAATGATTGTGCAAGGAATTTACAAGGGATGAGAAACATGATATCTTCCTGGAGAAGTATCTTAAACTTAAATTATAGATTAAAAATTAAATCTTATAGCCCTAACTCGTTTGGCTCAGTGGATAGAGCGTCGGCCTGCGGACTCAAAGGTCCTGGGTTCGATTCCGGTCAAGGGCATGTACCTTGGTTGTGGGCACATCCCCAGTAGGGAGTGTGCAGGAGGCAGCTGATCAATGTTTCTCTCTCATTGATGTTTCTGACTATTCCTCTCCCTTCCTCTCTGTAAAAAATCAATAAAATATATTTTAAAAAAACTAAATCTTATAATAATTTTTCAAAAAAAGGAGTGCAAGACTTATATGTTGAAAGAAATTGAAGAGGACCTAAATAAATGGTAAAACATCCATGTTTGCCAAGAAATAGCAAGAATCCTCAAATTTATTACAGATTCTGTCCCTACCAAAGTTGACAGACAGATCCTAAAATACATATGGAAATATCAGAGAACCAGAATAGCCAAAATAATCTTCAAAGAGGACAAAAAGGATTCACACTCGCAATTAAAAAACTTACTACAAAACTTTTAATAATTAAGACTTGTGTGATATTGGCATGAGAATAACCATATAGATCAATTGGACAAAACTGAAAGTCTAGAAATAAACATTTATGGTCAATTGATTTTCTACATGGATGATAAGATAATTCAATGGGTGTTGCGGGGGAGGATAGTCCTTTGAACAGATGGTACTGGAACATCTGTATCCACTTGCAAATAAATGAAGTTGGACCCAACCACACACCATATAGGGTGTCCCAAAAATGTATACACACTTTAACAGCTGGTAGCTCACTTAATTTTCACTCGTTTTCAGGTTTAACCAATTTGAAATAATGGGTGAAGCCAGATTAAGCTTTAATCAAAGAAAATTTATCCAAAAGTGCCACTATACTTTTTTATGAGGATACATAAAGGATAAAGTTTACAGTACAAAAAAAAAGTTTACGGTACAAAACTGCAACAGTTGATGACTTGAAGGTGCACAAATACCAAACGAAATGATTATTTTTAAAAAATATATTTTATTGATTTTTTACAGAGAGGAAGGGAGAGGGATAGAGAGAAACATCAATGAGAGAGAATTATCCATCAGCTGCCTCCTGCAACCAAGGTACATGCCCTTGACTGGAATTGAACCTGGGACCTTTCAGTCTGTAGGCCAATGCTCTATCCACTGAGCCAAACCAATTAGGGCCAAATGAAATGATTTTTGATGTTTGTGATTCCATTGCTTGGCGTTATCAGCAGTGCCTGGATTAGAACAGTCATTAATTTGAAAACCAGCACTGACTAAAAAAAGAAATTATTTCTGTAGGTTCTTTTAAATTTTGAAGATGAACTGTATGCTAATAAACATTGACTTCATAATCATTCAGAGTGCATATAAATTTTTGGGGATATGCTGTATATAAAAATTTGTTTAAAATAAATCAAAAACCTAAATCTAATAGCTAAAATTATAAAACTCAGAAAAATCTCATTGTAAATGTTTGTGTTCTGGATTAGGCCATTATTTCTTAGTAAAATAACAAAAGCATAAGCAACCAAAGAAAATAATAAATAAATTGTACTTCATCAAGTCAAAAATTTTTCAAAGGACACTATCAAATAGGTAAAAAGACAATTCACAGAATGGGAGAAAATATGTGTAAATCATATATCTGCAAAGGATTAAATATACAGAATACATAAAGAACTTTTACAGCTGAACGCTGGGAGGAAAAAAAACACAAAAACAATTTAAAAGTGGGCAAAGTATTTGAACAGACATTTCTCCAAAGATGTTTTGCAAATTTCCAAATAAGCATATCAAAAGATGATCAACATAGTTATTAGGGAAACAAAAATCAAAACCACAATGAAATACTACTTCATACTCAGTAAGGTAACTATAAACAGAAAGGTAGATATTAACATGTGCTGACAAGTATGTGGAGAAATTAGAACCCTCACACATTACTGCTGGGATTGTAAAATAGTGCAGATCCTCTGGAAAAAACAGTTCGTTAGTTTCTTAGAAAGTTAGGCATAGAGCCTGGCCATGGCTCAGTGGTTAAGTGTCCGCCTGTAACCTAGGAGGTTGTGATTCAGTTCCGGTCAGGGCACATTGTGGGTTTGATCCCCATTGTGGAGACATGCAGGAGCTAGCCAATAACGATTTAGCCATAAACGATGAATGAAATACTGGTATGTGCTATAACATGAATGAACCTTGAAAACGTGCTAAGTAAAAAAAGCCAGACTCATTGTATGATTTCATTCATGTGAAATATATAGATAAATCCCTAGAGACAGAAAGTAAATTAGTAGTTTGCAGGAGCTAAGAGAAAGGAGGAATATGAAATGACTGCTAATGGCTCAGAGTTTCTTTTTGGAATGATGAAAATATTCTGGAATCAGTTAATGATGATGGTTGCACAACTTCGTGAACATAGTAAAAACCACTGAATTGTACACTTTAAAAGGATGAATTATATGATATGTGAATTACATCTCAAAAAAAAGAAACAAACAAAACAGGAAAATGAAAACATATGAAGCAATTAACTAACCGGATAAAGATGAGTCTGTGGGCATTGGGTGTTTAGATAAGAGAAAGCTCTATGGTACTAAAGGGGCTAGAGAGGTGAGAAAGATGGGTAAGACAGCCTTGGGAAGAAATGGACAATCAGTTCAGAAATACTCGGGGGCCTTAAGAATCAATTATAAAAATGTTATAAATGGGTGCATTTGGAGAAATAGGGAACCCCTTGTAGGTTTAAGAGGTTGAAAGTAGAAGAAAGAAAAGCCACAAACCAGTCAGAGATGAAAATAGTAGAATTGTAATACAACAGAACTCCTTTAAATAAATCAAGAGTATTTTACTACATAATGCACACACACATATATAATTTGTTGATATATGTGTATTATATACATATGCTGTCTATATGTTATATATCAACCAATGTTTGCCTGAATTTAGTGTACTACAACATTATTAAATGAGGTCAATATACATGTGTAACTGATAATGTGTATACAAGATCCCATATAATAATGCTGTAATGCACTAAATTCAGGCACATATTGATAATTAGTTCTTTTGTTCAAATTAGAAACATAAACTCTATTCTTCTATCTACTTAAGAACTATTAAAATTTAAAAAATTTTAAAGCTCACTAAAAAAAAAGTGATTACATAAAATCCTTCAGTTTACTGATTTTACCATAGTTAAATGTTCCCTGTGACAATCTGGTTTATGTTTATAGTAAACAAAATGACTCTCTTTTATTAATAAGGAGCTCCATGTTTCAACTATATTGCCCATTGAATATCACAAAAGAAAGATTTTATCTTGTTTATTAGCTGCCCTCTTGAGAGTCATCACCAATTTATTTGCTATTCGGTAGGTCTGCTGATTGAAAACTCAGATAGGGCAAAGTGCTTCCAAACCCATCTAAATTTTATGGGGTGATGAAGACCTATGGGCAGAACCAAACTTTTAACCTTGTATTTGTGACCAGGAATGCAGGACCCACACCTAATCTTTGAGCACTTTTTGACCTGAATGAAGCTGGCAAGATATTGAGTTTAAGTTTAGTGACCTGGGTTTATAGCTATAAATGAGACTCTTCATTTTGCAGACTTGTCTTATCTAGTGATTTTTAATAGCCATCCACAGTCAAACTCAACTGAGAGGGTGTATTTGTCAATAGTCAGGTATTCTTTAAGGCACTTAGACACTGGCTTGATTAGTTGGCATGAGTAAAATATGAATAAAAGGGTGTGGATATTCTCATTCATCTACTTTCATGTATTTATTTACCAGAGTTTTGGCATAATTTAGACATTTGGGAAGACATGATAAAGTGTTTGAATAGGTATAGATTTACCAGAGTGATTCATAGTAAAGTATGTAGAGAGTGAATGCCATACTTTTAAAGTAAGTTGTGGCGTATAAAAGTCTCAGTAACTTTCCACCCATTCTTTATTCATTGGAGGAACATTTACTAACCCTCTGTCACACATAAAATACTGTTTTAGTCATGTATTTTTATCCTGGGCCCAGCATTTCAGGGGGAAAATGCATTAAAAATACAGGAAGAATTTTGTAAATCATGAAAAGATCTGGCTGAAGATGCAATTGATCTTGGTGGTTGGAATATGTATTTTTTTCTAAATTTTCAGTATTTGAAAAATTTTCTCTAGTGAGTACTTGTCCTCTATATACCATTAACTTTCCTTTGACACTGGCCAATCCTGAGTCCTCTGATGAAACTTCATCATTTCTTCTTCCAGCCTAAATTTGGAACCTTTATTCCTCACTTTCTGACTAAATAACTCCTAGACATCACTCAAAGCTAAATTTAATAGTTCAATTCACGATGCTCCCACACAGAGCATCATTTGATTATCTCTTACTCTGGTACTCTTTTGGCACACACTGTGCAAGGTTTTGACTTGAAATATCACTGAACATTTGTGTTCTCTCTCTCTCTCTCTCTCTCTCTCTCTCTCTCTCTCTCTCTCCCCCCCCCCCCCCCCTCACACACACATTATACTTTATTTCTCACAATAATCCTATAAGGTAGGAATTATTTTTCTTCTATTTTGGTAGACAAGAAAACAAGGGCACTAGATTTACACTAATATAGTAGCTATTGTATGTGCTGATTTTAGTTTAAATTAAACTAAAAAACTTAAAAGCTTTACTCCTCAGTAACATTAGCCACATTTTAAATGGCCAGTTGTCGCGTATGATGAGGGATTACTGTTCTGGACAGCATAGGTTATTTCAATCATCACAACATTCTATTGATTGGTCAGTGGCAGCCTATGTGGTTACATGACTTCCTCCAGGTCAAATGGCTGCCTCGTGTCTGTCGGAACTTTGAACCCAGTCTGCCTGGTTCCATGTTAACATGAGCACATGTGCATGAACAAACACACATTCATGCACATATTCAGGCACAATACATGCTCACTGAGCACTGAAGGACAAAAGGACTTAATAAGATGGACATGAAAGCGGAGTTTTCACTGCCAAATGAAGTGCAGGAAAGAGACAACTGCTTTACCCAATCTCATGCCACCTGTTTTAGATAGAAAAACAAGAGGATATAAAGAAAGGCCCTGAGCATAGATATTCAAGGCTTGGTGCCAATGCTCACTCATCACACTCACAAATATATAACTTTTGACTTATCCAAACAGAGGTTCTTAATCTTAGGTTGAACTTCTAGGGACTATGAAACATCTACTAAATTGTAAAAGTTCAGTATATTTGTGTCTGTGCGCTTTTTTTTGGGAGGAGAAAATCCATAATCTTTGTCAGATTCCCAAAGAGATGTGTGATGCCAAAAAGTTTACGAACCAGTGGTGTGTAATGAATCAATTGTATCTTTAGTCTGGAGTTTGAACATGATTATTACTTTTAAAATTTGAGTTCTTAAAGAACATTCACTCATTTTTTATGATTATGTAAATTGCTACCAACATTTCAAAGGCCAATATAGCAGAATCTATCAAAATTTAAGAATGTTTTTTGAATCGGCAATTTTCCATACAAATATCTGTCCTGCAGAAGTACCTGAGCATTTGTGTGCACAAAAATATGTGTACAATCATCCACTATATCGTTGTATGTAAAAGTGGGAAATGACCTGAATGTTCATGAATAGAATGATTATTGATACAATATTTATAAAATTATGCAGCAGTAAACAGGGATGAGATAGATCTATTATAGTACCTGTAAAGACCTTTAAACATTATTCAATGAAAGGAAAATTGAGAAAAATGTACAATTTTAAAAAGCTTTCCTTAGATGTGTAGAAATAAGCTTGGAGCACTAATACTTATTACAGAAGGAAGTAGGGATGGTTCTGGGAGCTGGGAGATAGGGGCACTAGAGGAACTTTTACTTTTCACTCCGTCTGCTTCTGTACTGGTTGTATTTTTACAACTGAAATGCATTTATCTACTGCTTCTATAGTTAAAAAAAATTTTAAAGCAAGTGAAATTTGTTCAGGACTATAACATAGATCATTAATTTACCAAGAAAACTGATGTTTCTTTTCTGTAACTTAGATTTCCCATAGTGGTAGTGCTAAGCAACATATATTTTTGATGTCAAATCAGCAAGTGTATGCAGTACACCAACGTCATCTTCATAAAGTGCTTTGACGAGGATGCATCCTTGGACGATTGTTTCTCTGTAGATCTTCAGTCCCCAATATAGTACCTAAGTACCTCCAATGACAATAATGATGACATCAATGACAATGACAGGGATGATAATTTCTAGCAATGACTGAATTCTATATACCAGGTACTGCTCTAGATGCTTTGCTAGTAGTAACTCATTTAATTGTCACCACCACCCATGAGATAGGCACTACTATTATCCTCGTGTTATAAATGAGGAATCAGAAACACAGAGAGGTTAAGTAATTTGGCAAGCCCACATGGCTCCAAAGAGGCAGAGCTGGGATTTATGTGGTCTTACCATGAGGCTCTTCTGGCTCAAACCCACCCTTCCAGCTTTATCTTTCACTCACCTCGTCTTTCAACCTACCACACATACTGTGACCCAGCCACATAGCACTCTTCAGCATTTACATTATCCCCTGTGTCTCTGTGAGGGACGTGGGCTTTGTACAATCTGGGAAATGCAGTTTAGAGATGCCTGGAACGCAGTGGACCTGCTGCATGGGTCTTTCCCCATGTCATTCCTCTAATTTGCACATCCTTTCAAGGCTCAGATTAAATGTCTCTTTCACGAATCCTAGCTTGCTTTCCTCAGCCCAAATGTTCTTCCTTCTGCTCTGTTCCCAAAGCCCTTCTTTGTCGCCTCTCTAATAGCAAATACCCCAAATTCTGTATTCTATAAACCTCATTGCTGTTCATGCCCTCCCCCTCAAGTAGGCCCTAAAGTCCCTGAAGGCAAGGGTCAACGTTGGTTCATTCTCTACAGTTGTATTGCCTTAACTGACATCTCTTTGAATTTATTTGAATTTGCAAAATTGTCAGGAAGCTTGCTTAATATTTAGATCATTAGAGTAATTAACTTAGAAGATTTCTGAGCAGAGTTTTATGTGTACATAGAAAAACTTAGAATTCCCATTTTAATGAACAAGGGTATTCAAAAGTTAACAGCAAAAACAAAAGTTTCATGTGTTACATGTTTAAATAATCATAGTTAATACTAGTGTTAATAATAGTAGTAATGTATGACATTTATATAGCCTTTCCAATGTGCCTATACTTTAACCATTGTGTTTGATATTTGAACAAATGTTTGCGGTTGGCAATATTAAATCTCCTTTTTGTAGAAAAACTCAGGCCCACATAGATGAAGAGGTGTTGTCCAGGCTCGCAGAGGTAGGCAGAGTCTGAGTCAGGACTTGAAGTTCTGTTGGCTTGATCCAGAGCCCTTGCTCCCCATTCCTCGTGCTGACTTCCAGTCCTGTGCACGGAAGCACTGGAAGGCAGCATGGTGTAATGGGATTAACACTGGGCTGGATCTTGGAAAACAAGGCTTCCAGTCCTTGTTCTTCAATTAACCACATAAACTTCGGATTATCCTTCAACATCTGTAGGCCTCATTTGCCCAATGTGCTGAGGTGGATTGGGATGTTGGATCAATAAATACCCAAGTTCCCCTCCAGTTCTATTCTCTGATTCTCAGAAGAAGCCAGAACCTCTTTGATGTTTATCAAGTGTTACATATGGCACGTGTCAAGAGCTGTGAAAATTTTATTTAATCCACTATGTTTATGTTCTCCACCATAAAGGTGAAATATTTTTACATTTTCCCAATGCATTTCTCAGTAATAACATAGCCAGTAAAAATATTTTTGTTCGTGTAGAGCAGTGCTATTATATCTTAGCCAAAGAAAAAGCACATTATTATATACTGGTAGAAGGGGGAAAAGCCTCATTTGTTATCAAGAAGGAGCAGCAATATAGTAATTATTATACTGCCCTTTCCCTAATTTGACTTAAATTAGTGACTTTAAGTTATCAGAGGTTATGAAATATACAGTATGTGCACATAGTAGACAAAAATATTGCTTGCTAGTACCTATGTTTATGACATTAATCTATCTCTCAATGATCTAATATAAAATAAACCATTTGAAAGCAATTGCATTGAAATACTTTCAGAAATGTTGAAATGAAAATATTAATCTTTTGGAAGTGTCATGTTGGATGCTTTTTTTTTTTTATCCCAGGAAGATGGGTTAGGGAGTCTGAGAATAAAGAAACAGCCACAAAGATGCAACACTAGGAGGCAAAGATGTCAGCCACTAACCAAGAGGGCTGTTTCTTTCATACCTTCCTCTCTCCTCCCTGCCTCTCTTTCCCCCGTCTCTGTCTTCTTCCTTTCCTCCTTCTATAAATACGATGGCTACACAAGATATTGTGCCAGGCACAGGTATGCAGATATGAAACAAAGCAAGACCCTATCCCATGGAGCCTGTTCACTTGGGATTTTCTATAGAGGTTGGTCAAGTTCCTAAGGGCTGGGGCATGATCAGCTGAAGGGTTATAGTTAGTCCACTCATGAATGCTCACTTTAGGCTGTTGCCTGCTCAACAGGTCCTGTTTATTGTCTTTTTTTCAGACCCTTGTACAGTTCCACTCTTGCCTGTTAGGGTATTTTCCTGCTCAGAGTACTTTCTTTCTCCTTAACCAAAATAAATAAATTAGTTAGTTAACAGATTGCTAAATTTAGTCTTTTAAGAACGTTGAAAAAATTTAAATATATGTAATTAAGGTCATACCAGAAAAATATAACTGAGACTGGGAGTTGTACGCGTTTTTATACACCTGATACACAGGAGTATTTCTTACCTACCTATATGCTTTCTTAGTTATAGTAACAGAGGGAAAGTCTACCTCAAATATTATTAAAACTTTTCAGTGACTTATCACTTCCCCTAAAATAAAATCTAGTCTGTTCTCTCAGGTCCAGGATGATTTGGCCCTTCTCTGCCTCTGCCTTTCTTGTCTCTTTCTTGCACGTTGAGGATGCCAGGGTCTTCTCCACTTTCATCTTCTCCAACCACAGCGTTAATTCCCTTTGTTGCCATTATACTATGGCGTCTAGTTTGTTTGCATCTGCTTACTTGTTTATTGTCTGTCTCTTCCCAGAATATGAGCTCTATGAAGGACATTGTCTCTCTTGTTTGCTACTATATCCATAGGGCCAAGCATAGGTGCATGGTACATATTTGCTGAATAAATGAATGAACTAACAACTAAGTGGGTGTTACTCACTTGAAATTTAGAAAAAAATTGGAATGGTCAATATTCTACTAGATGGAATAAGTTTTAAAGGTATAAATTTGAGGTACCACAACTTGGGATGAAATCCCAGCTTTATCATTTACAAACTCTGTGACTTTAGGAAATTACTTAAAATTCTTTGTGACTCAGTTAATAGAGAATGAAGATAATGATATCTACCTCAAGGTTTGTTGAAATTATTAAACAAAGTAACACATCTAAAAGTGATTAGCAAATGCTAAAGAATACTTAGGAAGTTTCATATTCAAGAATTCCAGAAATGCTTATCAACCACTAGGATTTGAATACCAATGAAAGTGTGTAGAGGTAGGGTGTCACATGGTTCTTTGCTGGGTCCAGTGTGTGAATATGATAGCTGGGAGGACCATAATGCTTCCTTTTATATGGCTGGCCCAAGACATCCCAAATGCCCATGGCCCTGTCTGGCTTTCCTAATGGATACAATTAAAAGTCGTTCGGCCCTATCTTGGTTGACTCAGTGGATAGAGCATCGGCCTGTGGTCCCGGGTTGGATTCCTATCAAGGGCACATGCCCGGGTTGCAGGCTTGATCCCCAGTGGGGGACATGCAGGAGGCAACCAGTCCATGATTCCCTCTCATCATTGATGTTTCTATCTCTTCCTCTCCCTTCCTCTGTGATTATATATATATATATGTCATTAGCACATAGGTGCAGTGTGGAGCCGGCTGTAACTGACAGTATTTCACTAACAGTTGCAGAGGAAAACAATAGTGAGATAACTCAGCTAATGTCTGCCCAACTGCCAGCCGCCAGAGCATCAGGGTTTCCCTGGGCAAAAATGACAGTACATTGACATTTTTTAGACTCTACACTGGAATTTGATTTGGAATCAAGGTTTATAACAGGCTGAAAGCGATTCATCAGTTCATTTTTTTAAGATAGATGAACAGTCCCTTGTTTCCTTGGAAACTCGGACCTGAGAAGATGTAGTTCAGAATGTTTTCATTTGAGCAGATACAGGGTGAGTTTCTCCCAAGAGATTCAATATGTTGCCCTAAACAGAAGATCTTAGAATCAGAGAGAATTGCTATATTAAAATTGGATACTACAGATATGGGTGGATCTTGTAAAATGCAGTAATTCCAGGTAGGAGAGACAGACACTCAATCTGGCCCTTATTCGGTTATCAATTTCCTTCATTTGCATAATTAATTTATCTGAATTGAAAAGGTAAGTGTACTTTGTTTTTTTTTAATGTTTTTTTATTTTTTTAAAAAATTATTATTACATAAAGCTTTACAAAGATTAGTACATATATCTCTTTTTCACCCTGCCCTTCCCCCCGCCTCCCCTACCCCCCAGTGTTTTGTGTCCATTGGTTATGCTTAAATGCATGCATAAAAGTCCCATGTCTGATCTGTTACCCCGCCCCCGCCCCAATGTCTCTGTCCTTGTTGCTGTAATTTGACAGTCTGTTTGATGTTGCTCTGCCTCTGAATCTATTTTTGTTCACTAGTTTATAATGGTTATTATTATCCATAGATGAGTGAGGACATGTGGTATTTTTCTTTCATTGACTGGCTTATTTCACTTAGCATTATGTTCTCCAGCTCCATCCATACGCCTGCAAATGCTAAGAACTCCTTCCTTTTTACAGCGGCATAGTATTCCATTGTGTAGATGTACCACTGTTTTCTAATCCATTCATCTGCTGATGGGCACTTAGGCTGATTCCAAATTTTTGCTATGGTAAATTGTGCTGCTATGAACATAGGGATGCATATATCCTTTCTGATTGGCGTTTCTGGTTTCTTAGGATATATTCCCAGAAGTGGGATCACTGGGTCAAAAGGGAGATCCATGTTTAATTTTTTGAGGAAACTCCATATTGTTCTCCATAGTGGCTGCACCAGTCTGCATTCCCACCAGCAGTGCATGAGTGTTCCTTTTTCTCCGCATCCTCTCCAGCACTTGTCATTTGTTGATTTGTTGATGATAGCCATTCTTACAGGTGTGAGATGGTACCTCATTGTTGTTTTGATTTGCATCTCTCGGATGATTAGTGACTTTGAGCATGTTTTCATATGTCTCTTGGCTT
>PVJC01034169.1:0-18969 GCA_004026665.1 Murina feae | reverse complement strand
ATATTTCATATCTTTGACTTGCTTCTTGCGATCCTCTCGTCTGCTGTTGGATGTCTGTATAATAGTCTTTATTTTGGTCAGTGTATGCTTAATTTCTAGTTGGTCCTTTATCATATCCTTGAGGGTCTCATTAGATTCATTGAGGATCTCACTAAATTTATCAGCAGTCTCTAGAAATTTCTTGAAAAACCTAATAACCATGGTTTTGAACTCTATATCCTATCATTTTCTTTCCTCCATTTCTGTCATTTGTGACCTGTTTCTTTGTCTCCGCATTTTGGCTGCTTCCCTTTCTGAGTTAGGCGATCACTTCGAGGAATTAACCTCTAAGCCACTTGGTTATGAGAGTCAGCTGTGTCTACAGTGGGAGAAATTCTGTGCTGGAGACACCCTTATGGGGCAAGAGTTGTTTCAGTGGGGCTTTTATGCTCACTGCATCTGTCCCGAGTGTGTTCCTTGTGGATCTGTTTTGCTTAGGTTAGTCCCACTCTGGCCACTGGGTGAGGCTGGCTCCTGTATCTTTGAGGAGGTGTTGATTAAGCCTTTGCCTTAGGCTACTCAGTCTTTTATATGCAAAAGCCTCTGATGCAGCTTGGGAGGGGCTGGGCCTCAGGGAGTTTGCAGGGCAGGGCGGAGCAAATAGCTATGGCGCTTCTCAGCCCTGCACTGAGAGACACCAGATCTCTGTGTCCCACGGTAATTGCTGCAAGCAACGCTGAGAGAAACCCGCTTTGAATTTCCTCCCAGTTCCAGTCAGTCCCCCTTCTCCAGATGTCTGGGTCCTCAGAAACTCGCCTGGAACTGGAGTTCAGAGCCGCTGGGAACTTGTGGCTCTCTCCATTTTGGAAAAGAACCATGTCCTCCGGCGCCAGCCCTCTCCCCGTGCCCCGTGCGCGCGCCTCCGTACCTCTGTACTTTGCTTCCGCTGCTCCTCTGAGTCTCAGACTCTTTTCTAGTTGTAGGATTTTCACTCAGCCAGCCTTCCTGTGGGTGCGAGTGGTGTCCGTGTGTTCTTTTTGTGGTTTTTCTGAAATAGGTGTTCATGGCTCCATTTACGGTGTTTACCTTATGCCGCCATCTTGCTATCATTCTAAATAAATTTGATTATTCTTTATCCAGGGTGGACAAAAATGGGCCACACAGGAAAGGCCTGCATGGCAGCCTTGCAAACTCATAAACCTAAACCACAAAGGATGGTCTGAAATGAAAACCTTTTAATTAAAAAGCAGTTTATGGCAGGTAGTCATGTCCTAGGCTAGATTCTTCACTGACAAAAGTCAATCTTTACCTTAACTAAGCCTGTCCATGGTTGTGTCTATAATAATATATCATTGGAATATTAGAGTAACTTGTAACTTCCCTTTTTCCGGACCCACTGGGGCACAACCAATGCACCAGGGCACCTGGACTGAGACCACAAATTCCTTTATTGTTATTGTTATCATGTTAGTTGTTGCTTGTTAACTTTCCTGTGCCCACCTATGTAAAAGAAGCATGTATCCATCATTTTACTTTTTATCCAACCCCAAAGGTCCCCCCCACCCCTCTTTGCTTTCTCTGCTTCCGTAATCCATCTTTCATGTAACCCACTGTGACTGTAATGTACCAAACAAGTTGAAAAACTGCCATTCTCCAGAGCATTATCCCAATCTGTTGAGATTCTGCTTCCTGGCAATTGTTAACACTTTGATTCAAATAAACTCACAAAAAATTCTTTACAGATTTGAGTGTTTTCTTACATTGACCATCTGAGATTGCTATTTAGCCTGCCTGGGTATCACCATGTGAACCTTTCAGTCATGTCCTATGCTAGAACCTTCCCTGAAAAAAAGTCAATCTTTACCTTAATGGAGCCTGTCTGTTGTCTTTTGCATCTATGGTAACATACCTCTGGACTGTCAGGATAACTCTCTTTTTCTGGACCTCTCCTGGCACAACAACCACACCAGAGCATAGACTTCATTGTTATTGTTATCATGTATATTGCTGACTGTTAACTCTCCCGCACCCACCTCTGTAAAAGATGCATGTCTATCATTTTACTTTTTATCCAATCCCACAGGTGTCCCCTCACCTGTGCTTTCTCTCACCTCCCTAATCTGTCACCAATGGATTTCATGTAACCCATTTATATCTACTTTTTGATTGAAATGTATAAGGTGCAAGACTGCCATTCTTTGGAGCACTTTCTCAATTCGTTGAGATTTTGCTTCCCAGCAATTGTCATATGGCTCAAATCAAATAATAAAAATTCTTTTCAGGTTTGAATGTTTCTTATACTGACAGTCCCACAAATAAGATTTCTCTGTGTGTGGTGAGGACTGAGGTGAACCTGGGAATGACTTCCTGGTCTAGAGGATGCAGCTGATTATTACTAAAATGAACATATTTGAATGTTGATCTGAATTCTGAAAAACCAGTACAGGACAAGGAAACAAAACAGTGCTGCTAACCTAGGGCTCTGGGCCGGCAGCAGCACTAAGCTCTGCTCCAGAAGCCTGCCCTTACCCAGCCCTACGCAGCTGCATTCCTGCTCTTCTGGAGGCCAAAGGTCTCTGGTGCCAGGGGTCAGCTCAAAACAAGCAAACAAATGCCTGTTCTTTTATTATGCACAGGAATGTTTACTATTCTCCTTGTAAATCTCTACTATCTGGGCTTTGCCTTCCATTTATCTTCCAAACAGCCTCATATGCCTGGGTATTTTCCTAAACAAACAGACAATTAACTCCCAAAAGGAATCCAGTCTTCCTACTAGTCCAAATGGTTCAAATGGCAGTCAAGCTTTGAAAATTGAAATTTTTTTTTCTTCTCCTTAAATGAAAATAGAAACTACCTCATCTTCATCTTTATCACTATATGTATTAATATTACTCCTGAGAACTAGACTCTGGTATCACATACATTAAAAAAAAAAAAAAAATAGTGCCCTGACCGGTGGATAGAGTGTCAGCCTGCGGACTGGGGGGTCCCAGGTTCGATTCTGGTCAAGGGCATGTACCTTGGTTGCAGGCACATCCCCAGTAAGAGTTGTGCAGGAGGCAGCTGATCAATGTTTCTCTCTCATTGCTGTTTCTACCTCTTTATCCCTCTCTCTTCCTCTCTGTAAAAAATCAATAAAATATATACTTTTTTTAAATTAAAAAAAATAGTTGAGTTTTAAAGGTAAAGGATACCTTAATGATTACCTAGCCAGCATCCTTGTTGCTACAGGTGGGGAACTGAGGCTCACAGAGGTCAAGTGAGTTGGTCAAGCTGGTGACAGGGCCAAGTATGGGGAAGAAATTTCCTCCACCCTCAATGTTCTTTCAACAAGGCTAATAATTAAATCCACATGAGGCAGAAAAGAGAAAACAACCAAATGTAATTATCAATGTACATATGGGAACCCTGCATACATAAGAGGTTCCAAGACAGAAATGGCAAGTAAAGTATTATGACATTCTGAGCTAAGGATGAGGTAAGGTACCTTGAGGCTTCAAGGGGAGGAAAGCCACTGCAGATGATAAGAACAGATTTTTTGAGTAATTACAAGTTTGCCTTGCTCTATAGATAGATCAAAAAGGTTATCTCTGATAATTTCTTATTATGGAAAGGCCCCTAATTTAAATTCTTCTAGGTAATTAAGGAGGAGCAGAAGTTTCTTTTGAGCCCATAGGGTCTTGGTTGCCTTTAACTCAAAAATAATCCACATACCACAGAAGCACATCTTGGGGTGACTCATTTTGAACTATGTGCTAGTGAGACTCTAAGCTCCTAATCTAGTGCTCTGTCACCATTGCCTTCAATCTTGCCCACATACAACACTTTTCTGCAGTAAAGTAAATAGTGCTTATGTTGACAGTGATATTGTCAGTGTTGGTAGCTAATTATTAACATGACAAAGATAGTTATTAATATAAGGAAGAAAGCAAAAGGGAACTAAGTAATCTTAATAAGTGGAGAAGCAGAAGCAGGTAACAGTGCAGAATTCCATCTAGTTTCTGGTAAACAGTCTCATTCACACACTTCAGAGAACTTAATCCTAAGAAATATCCCCAGGGGGGCTCTGCTCAGCATGCACAATAGAAACTAGATGATGTAATGAAACTTCTGGACATGCACAATGGGAGTCAGGGTGACAAAACAGAGGGATAGGGCCTAGTAAGAGAAGTTAGCTTGGCAGCAGGCAGACAGGGCAGGGGGTCAGTGGAAAAACAAAGGCAGGTGGAACATTGGCAGGGACAGACACATAAGTTTGAACAAGCCTAATCACAAAAATCAACCATGCAAAAATAACAGAATGTTTTGGACACAGAGCAGGAGGCATGTGAAACCAAGGAAAGACCTGCAACTGCAAGGTATACTGGTACATAGGAACAAAGAAAGTTCAGGTCCATGCTGGGCAAGAACAATGAGGGAATCAATCAGGTGGTGACACAGATAGATATAGAGCAGGTTTATAGCATATATATACACACACACACACACACTAGGGGCCCGGTGCACAAAAATTTGTGCACTCGGGAGGTCCCTCAGCCCAATCTGTGCCCTCTCACAGTCTGGGACTTCTCTGGGGATGTCCACCTGCTGGCGTGCCTGGTCAGCCTGTGTGAGGGGCTGATGGCTGTTTGCAGGCTTGCCAAGCCCCCCAGTGGGATCCCTCACCCCATTGGAGTGTGGCCAGCCTGGGTGTGGGGCTGAGGGCCATTTTCAGACTTTCAGGCTGCCCACAGTCCCTTCAGGTTTTGGGCCCCTACTGGGGTACCTGGCCAGCCTGGGTGAGGGGCTAATGGCTGTTTTCAGGCTGGCTAAGCCCCCCAGTGGGGTCCCTCACCACATTTGGGTATAGCCAGCCTGGGTGATGGACTGAGGGCTCTTTTCAGGCTTTCAGGCTGCCCAGAGCTCCCATTGACCCAACGTCCCAGCAAGGCTGGCTAGAAGCAGGTTTCTGGGGTTTATTTATCTTCTATAATTGATACACTGTTCCTTTAAGCCAAGGCCTAGACAGGTAACGAAGCCTTCTGTTGGCTTCAGCTCGTGGCTTCTAAAATTGAGACAATGTTGCAAATATCTTGTTGGCTGGAGCCCAGAGGAGCCCAGGTGGCCAGCAAACAGTTTTACTCCTGCTGCAATGGAAGCTGCCTGTTTATTCAGCTCCGTGAGTGCCAGCCTCCATCTTGGCTGGGTTAATTTGCATACAGTCGCTCTGATTGGCTGGTGGGTGTGGTTTAGGCATCACGAAGAAACGGTCAATTTCAATACTACGCTTTTATTAGATTAGATTTATATCTATATATCTATAGGTATATAGATATATAGATATAGATATATAGATATATAGATATGTATGTATATGGCGTTATATACCCCTAGACCAACTAGCTTCACTGGCAACCCATTATTTGGGCCCCTCCCCAATGTGGGAAATCTGAGACTGCTTGTAATAAATTTTCCACACTTTTGCTTAAATCTTAAATTGTGGAGCTCATTGTTTAGCATCGTGAGACACCACCCCAGGCAAAGGGAGGTGGGGGTGGGAGAGTGGGGGGACCTTGGCTCATCCTTCTGGTTATCACTAGATTGGGAATAATTGGAAAGGTAAGCAAGTTGAATAGAGGCCATGAAACCCCAATAGAATTTACTAGGAGGTGGGTCAACTCCGGGTCCAGGAAAAGTTAGGAATTTGAGTGGTTCTTTGTCTTTTACCCGAACCAAGAAGATATATGGAGGATTAACATGAGCCTCATGACAGGGCGTTAGAGCCTGCTCACCCTCCACTTCCTCAAGGATGTATTAATTCCCCTTAATTCACAATAAAATCTTACCCTCACATTTAAACTTCTCCATGTGTGTGTATTTGGAATTCTGTTCTCGCCACAAAATAACTTATCACATTCACTGGCAACAGCAGGAATAGCACCAGGTATTAGGCTGGTGGGGTCAGACTGTATCTGGGTTCAGCAACCTCGGTACTTGAGTTCTGGCAGGAAAGAATTCAGAGCCGAGATCCAACCCATTGGAGAATATTTATTTAGAAAATCACAGAGTAGAAGTAATTCATAGAAGAAATGGGCTTAGGAAACAAGTTATAGAAGCAAAGGAAGGGCCCTTGGAGCTCAGAAGTGAGGAAGATAAAGGTGACACGCCTGGGGGGATAAGGGGGAAGGGGAAGGCACGGGAGTGCTCCAGGAAGGGAGAGTACACTGGGTCCTCCATCCTGAGGTTTTGTTTTATTTTGTTTTAATCTTCACCCTGGGACATGCAGACATGCTTAAAGAGAGAGAGAAATAAACACATAGATGTGAGCGAGAAACATCGCTTGACTGGGAATCAAACCCACAACCCAGGTTCCTGACCATGAATGGAACCAGCAAGTTTTCAGTGCACAGGACACAACTAGCTGAGCTACTCTGGCCAGGCTTTCCTAAGGATTTTAAGGGTGCAGATTTTAGGGGAGGTCCCAGAGGAAGATGTCAGTAGTATATTTAACAGTTTTCTAAGCGTGTCCTTTCAGGGTCAGGGTCTCCACTGACTGATTGGTCAGGGCCAGGGCAGGGGGTCATTATTCAAAGCAGCTGGTTCCGAGGTCAGCCGTGGGGTCACTTCTCTGGTTTTGCTGCTTTTCTGGGCCTGGAGCTGAAATACAACTGAGGCCTAGATGTCCTCTAGGGAGGGAAGGTCAGAGATTCAAACCTCATGACCAGGGATTTGCTAGGGGAGGAAAAGTCACCCTAAGGATAAGGTCCCACCCTACAACTGTCCTTTGCTGGGCAGCCGGGCTTCCCACCAAAGTGACCATCTAACCTGACCCATTGTCCTCCTTCTGCTCATGTCTGTCTAACTGCCGACCACACTAAGAAGGTATTGCTGGGGGGCGAGGGGGGGGCGCAGGGGAAGAGGAGTTCAGAACAAGCAAGTACCTCAGTGGTATGCAGATTACTTTGAGCTAAAGCCAACCTTAGCCACAGGCTCCAGAGAAATTTCTGCTCCTCTTTTTAACTACCTAGAAGAACTTAAATTAGGAACCTAGCCCATAACAAACTATTATCAGAGATAACATCTTTTTTAAAAATATATTTTATTGATTTTTTACAGAGAGGAAAGGAGAGAGATAGAGAGTTAGAAACATCGATGAGAGAGTAACATCGATCAGCCGCCTCTTGCACACCCCCTACCAGGGATATACCTGCAACCAAGGTACATGCCCTTGACTGGAATCGAACCTGGGACCCTTCAGTCTGCAGGCTCTATCCACTGAGTCAAACCGGTTAGGGCATAGAGATAACATCTTTGGACCTATCTTCTGGGCAAGGAAAACTTCTATTTACTAAAGGTCTGCTCTTGCCACATTGCAATGATGCTTTGAAGCCCCTAAGGCACCTTAATCATCCTAACTCAAAATGTCTTAGATACCCATGTCCCCTTTCTGTCTCTGAACCTCTCCTGCAGGTGGGGTCTCTGACTCTTGTATGCGGGGTTCCCATACATATGTATGTATCAAATATGGTTCCTTTTTCTTATTTAATCTTTTTTAATTTATTGATTTTAGAGAGGGAAGAAAAAAGAAAAAAGAAACATCGATTTGTTGTTCCACTTATTTATGCATTTATTGGTTGATTCTTGTATGTTCCCTGACTGGGAATTGAACACACAAACTTAGAGTATCTAGAGTGATGCTCTAACTATCTGAGCTGCCCAGCCAGGGTCTGGTTATTTTCTTTTTCTAATCTTTCTCGTGTCTATCTGACTGTTAGATCAAGCAAAATAATTTTGAAGGTAGAGAGAAGTTTGTTCCTCCCCCACAATATGAGAATCAAATACAAAGATGGATGTCACAATGACCAGTTTTCAACAGTATCCTTTCTCTCATTTGTATCTCTAAATAAAGATAACCTGCTTTTTTCTAAATAAATTCAAAAGCTTCTGGGCACATTGAAGTGGCCAGTTATAGTCACTGGGACACTCATTTCACACACGAATAAAATAAAATTACAAAAGTATCATAAGAAAGAGAATTCGTCTGATTTTACTGAGATCTTTAGACCCATAGTCAGCCACTCACGTTTTGTTGTTGTAGGGTTTATTCTGACAGATCTCTGGAGACAGGTAGTAAGGTGTTCCAACACAAGTTTGAGCAAGTTCTGTGGAACTAGTAAATTATGTTAAATAATAAAATGACATTGTTCATTCTTGAAGCAAAAAAAGGCTTAAGATATGAGCATGCAAGAAAAAAGTATTAAAAATGGATAACAAAATATGATGCATGCAAATATTAAAGAAAAAATATCGTACATTGATAAGAGTAATAAAAATAGTTTATTTTTAAACTTATAACGTACCTCCCAAAAATTTACACATTAAAAAAATGTTATGGCCTAAAGCCTCCACAAAGAGGTACAATTGTTATATTACAAAAATTTCCCAGATGTAGGAAGAGTCCCCTCTTCCCAATTATCAAAGGAATGCAATCTCATGATTTAAATTTGAGAAAAACAAAAGTGAATAAAGAAGAATTATCCATAATCCCCAAAATAATTACATTACTGTTACAATACATATATATATATATATATATATATATATATATATATATCCATCCTGTCTTTTTCCATGATACTGTGATCATAGTGTATTTAAAATTCAGAATTCCATATTTTTACCTGATGTAACAAATATTTACTCAAATCATCAAGAAGTCTTTAAAATCATGAATGTTAGTGACTACCTAATATTCAGGTACTGGCTATGCCAAGTTCTATTATATTTAACCATTTCCCAATTACTAGACATTTAAATTATTCCAAATTTCACATTATCCCCTTACAACAAATTCCCAAAATTAGAACATTTAAAACTCTGTTGATATTACCAGCAAATTATCTTCCAAAAACAGTTATATTCATCCATTCTCCCCACCGTGTGGCAATTTGTCTGTTTCACTAAGTTCTCACTAGCTTTATGCATATTAAGTTACATCTTGCCGTAGTCGGTTTGGCTCAGTGGATAGAGCATTGGCTTTCAGACTAAAGGGTCATAGGTTCAATTCCAGTGAAGGGCATGAACCTCAGTTACAGGCTTCTCCCCAGCCGAGGCCTGGTCAGGGCTTATGCAAAAGGCAACCAATCAATGTATTTCTCTCACATAGATATTTCTCCTTTCTTTCCCTCTCTCTTCCACTCTTTCTAAAAATCAATGTGAACAATATCCTCAAGTAAGGATTAAAAAAAAAAGTTACATCTTAATTGATAAGTTTAGAGGACACTATACAACACTGTCACCATTATTCTGTCATGCCAAGATTTATCTTGGGAATTTTAACCTCAGACAAAGTACCATCTGCGTGATTTTTTTTTTCCATCTGAATGATCTAATGAATTTACTTTTTTCTTACACTTTATTTTTAAATATATTTTTATTTATTTCAGAGAGAAAGGGAGAGGCAGAGAGAGACAGAAACATCAATGATGAGAGAGAATCATTGATTGGCTGCCTCCTGCATGCCTCACACTGGAGATGGAGCCCACAACCTGGGCATGTGCCCTGACCATGAATCAAATCATGACACCTGGTTCATAGGTCGACGTTCAACCACTGAGCCACGTCGACAGGTGATTTAATGGATTTATATAGTTATCTACAATCATCTGGAAACTAAGCCTTTAATATCTTCTTAACTTATAATACTTAAAATATACATATTTGGTTGTTATAAATAGGAAAACATGATTTTACAAAGAACTTACCTGTTCAGGTCTCTTGCTATACCAAAGTCCCCAAGCTTTGCAACCACTTCATTCTTGCTAAGAAAAATGTTCTGTAAATGGAGAAAATGCTATGTTTTTGAGAGATTTCAAGAAAACAAAAGATCAGTTCTGTCTTTGTTCTCTCTCTGAGCTGCTACCTGTGTTTTTATGTCCCGGTGTAAGATCTTCCTGTCATGAATATGTTTTAGTCCTAGAGAAATCTGCACAAACCAACTCAGAATCTGTAGAGGAAACATAAACAAAACTTGTGAATAGTCTGGTCACTGAAGTATTTTCATGATGATATGCAAAAAGAGGGAAATAACATATTGATGTATATGTGTTTACATGAATGATGTTAATAAGATACAAAACCTAAAACAATGGAGGCACAAAAAACAATCCAAACATGTTGGTATCAAAGTGAACTCCAATACACAACAGACAAAAAAAAAAGCAAAAGAGAGAGGAGGAAGTTCCCAATTTTCATTTTTTTTAATATTAGGTTGCTAACTGCATCAGGGTAGTAAGCAAGCTGCCCTGTTTCTTGATAACCCTGGTGCCACCGGTTTTTCCTTTTCAGTGGAAGGAGTATGCCAAGACCATAGAACAAAGAAGCAAGAAATGGATAATATGTGAGGTTATAACATTTTTTTCATGAAATACCAATATATATGTACATGATATAAAAACAAAAAAAGTTACTTTTAAGCTTTTTAAGGCTTAATTTTCTTATCATGATTTTATTTACCTTAGCTGGCCATGAGGCTCTTTAGTAAAATGTATTCTATGCCTATAGAGATTTATTTAAACTATTCCAAAATTTCATTCATACTTTGTTTACCAAATTATACAGAAAGAGAAAAATAGGAGAAAAAAGCTATATTCCAGATACTACGATTCAGTAGTAATTTTAGTTCTTACCCAACAAAGGGAAACTTAGTTTAAAATTTTATAGAGAAAAGTATTTTTTATTAAATGTGGAAAAATATAATACCTAGATAGAAAGAAAGCAGGGTTTCTAAAAATATGGAATTTAATATACAATGTAAATGAGCATAGGAAAAATGCTTAGTGAGATTTACAGAGGTTAGAGATATTGATTCATTAATCATTTGTACATTCAAAATGTTACGTTTTAATTCGAGGAAGAAGTTATATGGGCTGATGCTCATAAATGCTAAAATGAAACGAAGAAGCAAGTGGCCTAAAGAAAGCTGTTAGGCCCTGACCAGTTTGGCTCAGTGGACAGAGCGTCAGCCTGCGAACTGAAGGGTCCCAGATTCGAATCCACTCAAGGGCATGACCTTGGTTGTGGGCACATCCCCAGTGGGAGGTGTGCAGGAGGCAGCTGATCAATGCTTCTCTCTCATCGATGTTTCTGGCTCTCTATCCCTCTCCCTTCCTCTCTGTAAAAAATCAATAAAATATATATTTAAAAAAAAAAGAAAGAAAGAACGCTGTTGGGCCCTATCTGGTGTGGCTCAGTTGGGTGGGCATAGTGCTGTGCACTGAGAGGTCACCAGTGTGATTCCTGCCTGATTAGGGCACATGCCAGGGTTGCACTCTTGATCCCCTGTGGAGGGTGTGCCAGGGGGCAGCAGATGGATGTTTCATTGTCACACATCAATGTTTCTCTCTCCCTCTCTCTCTAAAAATCAGTAGAATTCTTCAAGAAAAGAAAAAGAAAGAAAGCTGTTGGGTCATTCCTGGGCACTACTTGAGGCAGTGACCTTTCACATCAGTCACACAAGGCCTGATTGGGATTCTTCTCCGTACAAACATACCTGTCTCCATCAGGAGTACAATTCCCAAGAAGTTTCTAAAGGAAGCTCAGAATATATTAGAAAAATGTGTTTGTGCAAAAGAAAATGGGAATCAATGCCATTGTTCTTAATAACCAATGAAATTAAATAGCCATTGCTAAGAAGAGCTTCTATCCTCCTTAGCAAAGCGAGCACAAATGGTAAAAGAAAGAAGAGTGAGCCTATAAATATGTCACATTTAAAATGGCTGAGGAATATCCAGATTTTTTAGCTGTAAAAATTTATTTTAGGGGCACCCTACACGAGACTGTCCAAAAACATACTATATTTTCTCCAGCAAACTTCACTCTCAAAAAGAGATTCAATGTAAGTTCAATTGCAAACATGTTCTAGACGTAATGTATCAAGAATATTGATCACTATTTTGTGATTTGAATTCTCCACCAGAAATCATGCTTCACCTAAACACAGTCTACTACTTATGGCATTATAAATTGAATGTTCCCTATATAAATTAAAAGGGAAATTACAAGTGTTTTTACCTGATCTTCACTAAATAACACTCCCCGTTGTCTACTGATTCTTTTCATGAGATCCCCTCCATCACAATACTCCATTACAATAAACAGTCTGTTGTTCTCTGTAAGAAAAGGCATCATTTGATTCTGGAAGCATTTCAAATATTTATTAATCACTTGTCTTTCAAGTTCTAGAGGATGGAGAATATGACAGAAAAAAACAAGTAATACACACACACACACACACACACACACACATTGAGTGGCCAGATTTTTATGACCACCTGACATTTGTAGGCAAATTAGCTATAATTTCACACTGAAGTTGCTAGAGAGCCAGACCATTATAAAAATAGGGAAGCAGGTTATTGACCGTGACAGTAGAAGTGATTTTTTTCTGGAGATATGGGTAAACAATGCGATTTAACAGCCTTTGAACATGGAATGGATATATATACTGAGTGGCCAGATTATTATGACCACCTGACATTTATAGGCAAATTAGCCGTACACTGCATCGTATGGGATACGGAAGCTGAAGGCCTGTTCGAATACCTTTGCTGTCTGCAGTTACCAAGACAAAATGTCTCCAATCCCACAGGAACACAAGGATTGGACAGTTGAGCATTGAAAAAAAGTCATGTGGTCCGATGAATCACATTTCCAGTTGCATCCTGCAGACGGCAGAGTGAGAATTTGGCGGAAACAGAGTGAAAGCATGCACCCCACATGAATGAGTACAACCCTTCAGGCTAGTGGGGGCAGTGTTATGATTTGGGGCATGTTTTCCTGGCATGATTTGGGTCCTTTAATTCATGTGGAACAACGTTGGAATAGCACAACATACCTAAGTATCGTTACTGATCAAGTTCATCCTATCATGTTGATGGCGTATCCCAATGGACATGGCTTCTTCCAACAAGACAATGCGCCATGCCACAGTGCTCGTATTGTGCAGGAGTGGTTTCAAGAACATGAGGGAGACTTTACCTTGCTTAGGTGGCCCCTATAATCACCAGATCTCAATCCAATTGAGCATTTGTGGGACGAAGTTAAAAGAGCCATCAGGCAGCTGGTTCCACAGCCATCAAATCTCACAGAACTGGACAGTGCTATTCATCAGACATGGTGTCAGATTCCTCGCATCACCTTTCAACATCTGGTGGAATCAATGCCAAGAAGAATAGCCACAATATTGAAGGCAAAAGGTGGCCCAACGAAGTACTGATGGGGTGGTTATAATAATCTGCCCACTCAGTGTATATAGTTAGTATCCAGATGGACTGAATTTGCCTGACTGGTTTGGCTCAGTGGATAGAGCATCGACCTGCAGACTCGAGGGTCCCAGGTTCGATTCCAGTCAAGAGAATGTACCTTGGTTGCGGGCACATCCCCAGGGGGGAATGTGCAGGAGGCAGCTGATTGATGTTCCTCACATCGATGTTTCTAACTCTCTGTTTCTCTCCCTTCCTCTCTGTAAAAAATCAATAAAATATATTTTTTAAATGGACTGAATTCTAATTTCACTTCACCATTTACATTTCTTAGCTCTGTGACTCTAAGCAAGTTATTATAATTTCTCTGTGCTTCATTACCTCATCTATAAAATGGATATAATAATATAAAAATTCCTCTTAGGATTGCTGTAATGATTGAATTAATCCATGTCAGATGCTAGCACATAATGACATTGCAATAAATGTTAGCTATTATTATTAATACATTCCTGAAAGAGATTAGAAATCTGATATAAAATAGCAGCTGTCTTTCCCAATACTCCAGGAAGAATAAATAAACCTGTTTTTAATTTGGGTATAAACTTTTATTTATATGACACTTATTCAACCATGTTATTAAGTACAATAAAACTCTTCTAACTGACCTCTGTGTGGCCTTCTCACTAGATTAATGGGCACACTCTATCCACTATGATCGCCCATTCAAGGTTTCCACGGGTGGGCTATTAGACTGTAGTACACCCAGTTACCTGTGCTCCCACTGACCGAGATCACTGTGCTTGTTCCCAGATCTGTTTATGCCCGTTACACTTGTAATTATTACATAACTGATAAAACGTTAATGAGGTGTGATTATTTCTACACAAACTACATTGAATGCTTTGGAGGACTCAGTAAAAGTGAATAGCTAAAAAAAAAGCCATTGACTTAAATGTTGGATGGGACAAGTGGAAAATAACTGGGAAAGCTTTAAAAGGATTGTGCACACAGAGTACCTATACATTCTTACTCAACTGTGAAGAAAAGAAATTGGAAATTATAAGTGAGGGTAGCCTAGTAAAAAAGAGTGTTCAGTTTTCCAATCAGAAGACTCATGATGTGCTCTTGCCTCATGTTTTTGCAGTGGCTGTTCCTCTTGCCTAAAAAGCTCTTCTCCTGACATTCGCATGACTCTTCAAGTCTTTGTTCAATGTCACCTTCCCAAGAAGGCCTATCCTGACCATCCTATTTAAAATTGTCCCTCCACTCCTGCCTCACCCTATCTTATTTTCCCACAGCACTTATCACCTTCTAGCACACTATTTAAATTGTATTTATTATGTTTACATTTATTGTCTGTCTTTTCCCACCTTTCCCCCTAAAATATGACGTAATGAGGCACAGAGAAATTAAAGTAACTTGCTTAGAGTCACAGAGCTAAGAAATGTTAAGTGGTGAAGTGAGATTAGAATTCAGTCAAGATAGACTGAATTCTAATCTCACTTCATATTCTCCATCTTCTAGAAGGTTCTAAGATTGCCCCAGTGTGCAAACCTCTATATCTCCTTTCCCTGGAGTGAGGACAGAACCTGTAAATATAATGAGATACCATCCCCAGAATTATGTTATGTTAACAAAGGGGGTTTTGCTAATATAATAAAAGTTAGTAATTAGTTGATTTTGCATTAATAAAAAGGGAGAGAGAAACCAAGATGGTGGCATAGGTAAACACCGGAATTGCTGCCGGGCACAACCATTTCAAAATCACAATGAAAAGAAAAAACAGACACCACCCAGACCCACAGGAAGGCTGGATGAGTAGAAATTCTACAACTAGAAAGAGACTGAGAAGCAGAGCAGGTACAGAAATAAAGTGCAGAGGTACGGAGGCGCGCGCAAAGGGGCTTGCGGAAAGGGCTGGCAGCATTTTGTACTGGAGGGAGGCACAGCTTCTGATGGCTCTGAACTCCACTTCCAGGCGAGTTTCTGGGGACTCAGAACCATACAGGGAGGAGCTGAACAGTTTGGCACCGTCTGGCACCGGGAGGAACTCCAGAGCGGCTTAAGACCTGGTGCCTCTTAGGGCAGGGCTGAGAATTAGCCATAGCTGGTTGCTCCATGCTGTAGATTCCCCAAAACCCAGCCCCACCCAAGCTGCATGCAGAGACTTTTGCATATAAAAGGCTGGGAAGCCCCAGGCAGAAGCTAAAATAGCATCTCCTTGGAGTTCCAAGAGACTGTGTACCCAGTGGTCAGAGCAGGATCACCCAGTCTACAACTCCTCAGACTCATAAGGGACGTACACAGGGGGCAGACTCAGTGGGCACCAAAGCCCCACTGAAGAAAGTCTTGCCCCATAGGGGTGTCTCCAGCATAGAAGTTCTCTCCCACCATAGACACAGCTGATTAAAGCCACTCTGTCAATGCAGGGAAGCAGCCAAAATGTGGAGACAAAGAAACAGGTCACAAATGACAGAAATGGAGGAAAGCAAACAACTGGATATAGAGTTCAAAATCACGGTTATAAGGCTTTTCAAGAATATTCTATAGACTGCCGATAAATTTAGTGAGACCCTCGAGGATATGAAAAAGGACCAGCTAGAAATTAAGCATACATTGACTGAAATAAAGAATAATATACAGAGATCCAACAGCAGACTAGAGGATCACAAGAATCAAATTAAAGATATGAAATATGAAGAAGCAAAAACCACCCAGGCAGAAAAGCCAAAAGAAAAAAAAAATCCAAAAATATAAAGACAGTGTAAGGAGTCTCTGGGACAACTTCAAGCGTACCAACATCAGAGTTATAGAGATGCCAGAAGAAGAGAGAGAGCAAGATATAGAAAACCTATTGGAAGAAATAATGACAAAAAACTTCCCCTACCTGGTGAAAGAAATGGATTTGCAAGTCCAGGAAGCCTAGAGAACTCCAAACCAATGGAATCCAAGGAGGACTACACCAAGACACATCATAATTAAAATGCCAAGGGCAAAAGACAAGGAGAGAATCTTAAAAGCAGCAAGAGAAAAGCAGTCAGTTACCTAGAAGGAGGCACCCATACGACTGTCAGCTGATTTCTCAACAGAAACTTTGCAGGCCAGAAGGGAGTGACAAGAAATATTCAAAACAATGAATAGCAAGAATCTACAATCAAGATTACTTTACCCAGCAAAGCTATCATTCAGAATTGAAGGTCAGACAAAGAGCTTCACAGACAAGAAAAAGCTAAAAGAGTTCATCACCACCCAACCAGTATTATATGAAATGCTGAAAGGTATCCTTTGAGAAGAGGAAGAAGAAGAAAAAGTAAAGGTAAAAATTATGAACACCAAATACATATCTATCAATAAGGGAACCTAAAAACCAAGTGAATAAAAAAAATCTGATGAACGGGGTAAACTGGTGAATAGAATAGAATCCGGGGCATAGAAAGGGAGTGGAACGACAATTCTCAGGGGGAAAGGGGTGTTGGGGGTGCAGGAAAAGACTGGACAAAAATCGTACACCTATGGATGAGGATAATGCGGGGGAGGGGGGATAAGGGCAGAGGGATAAGGGTGGGAACTGGGAGGAGGGGAGCTATGGGAGGAAAAAAGAGAAACAACTGTAATAATATGAACAATAAAGATTAAAAAATAAAAATAAATAAAAATTAAAAAGGAGATTATCCAGGTGGTCCTGACTTAATCACAAGAGCCATTTAAATCTGGGTGTGGGGTCAGAGGCAGAGGAAGTGAGAGATTCCAAGCAGGAGAGGATCTACTAAAGGGCCACCTGGCAGGAAAGAGAACTTGGCCTCTAGAAGCAGAGAACCACTTCTCAGATAACAGCCAGCAAAGAAGCAGACACCTCAGCCCTACAATTACAAGTTAAGGAATTCTGCCAGCAGCCTGAGTAGGTATGGAAGAGAACTATGAGCCTCAGATGAGACGGCAGTCCCAACTAACATCTCTTTTTTTAAAAAATTTTTATTTTCTGGATAGTTCCTTTGAGAATGATAGGCTTGGGAATTCTTTTTCTTTTCTTTTTTAAAATATATTTTTATTGATTTCAGAGAGAAAGGGAAAGGGAGAGAGAGATAAAAATACCAATGAGGAGAGAGAATCATTGATTGGCTGCCTCCTGCACAACCCACATGGGGATTGAGCCTGCAACTTGGGTATTGCCCTGACTGGGAATCCAACCTGTGACCAACTGGTTCATAGGTCGATGCTCAACCATTGAGCCACACTGGCTATGCCCAACTGACATTTTGATTCAATTATGTGAGACCCTCAGCAAAGAATTCAGCTAAGCCAAGCCCAGACTTCTGACCTAGAGAAACTGGATGATGCTAAGTGGGTGTTGGTTAAAAGCCAATAAATTTGTGATCATTGTTATTCAGCAGCAAGAAACAACAGTGTAGAAATTTTTGCCTATTTTGTTCACTGAGATATATCCTCAAGATCTAAAACATGCCTGACATAGAATAGGTACCCAATAAATATTTACTGCAAGAATTTAAGCAGAACTAGTTTAACCTTAGGAACATCTCACCACATTGTACTTATTTATTGTACATTGCTTCAAACCTGTAAAACATTCATACTCTCTACAAATATTTAATGAACTAGAGCCAGAATTCTTGTGTTCAGAGATAAGTTGCCTGAGGGTAAGCAAAGGCTTTATCTACACTATCTAGTAGCTGCTGTAAGGACTTCTAAAGCTTTCAGATAAGCTTGGAGTTTCAAGACCCAACAATCTTCCAGGCAAACCCAAAGCATCATCGTTTAGTTTTTCTAAACACAAGGATGCTCTAATTAAAAAAAAAAAAAAAGCTCTCATAAGAAAATGTAAGCTTATATTATAAACAAACTCAGCAGAGGTTATTTATACTGTAAAAATAACCTCTAATTTTATAATAGTATCCAGGGAAATACTGTCTTCAAATATTCATTTTGCATGGTATAAAGACATACTCTAATCTATTAAAGCGGTCCAGTCCGTGCACTCAATTCAGCAAACATATATTGAACACCTACTCTGTGCTAGATGCTGAGGATCAAGTGGTGAGCAAAAGAAACCATTAAAAGGGAGACAAATATTAAACCAATTCATAAATTCTTATATAAATAGATATATGCAACAAGTACAAAGTGCTAGGCAAGATCAGGAAAGGGGCTATAATTTGAATTGTGATCTCAGAGAAGGCCCGAGAATGAGTAGGAGGTAGTCAGATTGGGTCACAGTAATAACTAAAAGAATGAGGAAAATAAAGGTCACCTTGTGGTGTCAGTACTAGGAATCAATGAGCAGAAATGAAGGCACTTTAGTTAGTGGCTTCCCTTAAAAGTTTTTTTTTCTTAATTTATTTTTATTGTTCAGATTATTACAATTGTTCCTCTTTTTTCCCCCATAGCTCCCCTCCTCCCATTTCCCACCCCAACTTCTGTCCTTGCCCCGCCACTGTCCTCATCCATAGGTGTACAATTATTGTCCAGTCTCTTCACGCACCCCCAACACCCTTAACCCCCCAAAATTGTCTGTCCACTCCATTCTATGCATCTGATTCTATTCTATTCACCAGTTTATTCTGTTCATCAGATTTTTTATTCACTTGATTCTTAGATTCACTCGTTGATATATATTTGTTGTTCATAATTTTTACTTTCCTTTTTCTTCTTCCTCATTCTCAAAGGATACCTTTCAGCATTTCATATAATACTGGTTAGGTGGTGATGAACTCTTTTAGCTTTTTCTTGT
>PVJC01034168.1:0-18902 GCA_004026665.1 Murina feae | reverse complement strand
AGGTCAGCAAGTAGTAGACTTATTTGGAATATTTTCAGGTGAAACATTTTTTCAGGGAAAAGAAATGTGATCTCCATCTGTGAACTAGCTTCATGACTCACATCACTGTTAGCTTATAATTTGGCTCTCTGCATTCAAGTTACATATTCCCCCCCCCCTCCCTAAATATACTTTTATTGATTTCAGAGAGGAACAAAGAGAAATATAGAAACAGCAATGATGAGAGAGGATCATTGATTGGCTGCCTCCTGCATGCCTCCCACTGGGGATCAAGCCCACAACCCAGGCACATATCCTGACCAGGAATTGAATTGTCCTCGTGGTTCATAAGTCAAAGCTCAACCACTGAGCAACACAGACGAGGCATTCGAGTTATTTATTCTAGGCTATAACTTGTGGATTCTCATAGGTAGTTTCAGGAAGTTTCCCAAAAACATAGGTATTGATATCTTAGAGAAGTATAGTTTAGTTTTTAGCCATACTGTAAATATGGAGTCATAGTAGTTTATTTCATCAACACACACATTTTTGACATAGATCCAAGCTACAAGCTAATTTTTACTAATGTAGAATTTGAAACAGGGCAGCTTGACCTGGATAATAGCATAGAGAGGTTCAAAAGAGAGTCAAACATTGTCTTGAAATCTAGAGTAGATATGAAAATACAAAATATGCAATGCTTCACTTCGCCTCTCACTAATTATTTGAATGAAATGCTTTAGAAAAGGAAAATCAATTTAAAACCCAAACCAGCCCTAGCCGGTTTGGCTCAGTAGATAGAGCTTTGGCCTGTGGACCAAAGGGTCTCGGGTTTGATTCTGGTCAAGGGCACGTACCTCGGTTGCAGGCTTCTCCCTGGCCCAGGCCCTGGTAGAGGCTCGTGCAGGAGGCAACCTATCATTGTGTTTTTCTCACATCAATATTTCTCTCTGTCTTTCCCTCTCTCTTCCACTCTCTCTAAAAGTCAATGGAAAAATATCCTGTCCCAGATCCCCAAACTGGTTGACAATGCACGAGTATTAATGGACAGGCCAGGCTACTCCTCTTATGGAGTCCAAGGTTACTGTCCCAAGTTCTTTTTGCGAAGAGCAGGGGTTTTATATTGGACCAGAGCAAAGATACAATACACACAAAGCAGTTAATGAGATGCTTGAATCACACAGGGTTTATTTACCTAAGTCCTAGCGGCTTCTAGGGCACAGGCAGGCCACCCGGGGATCCTCACGACAAGACACACAGCAGCACAGCAGGCTGGTCCACGAGATGAGTTGAGGTGCACCACGGTCTGGAGGTTCAGTCTCAGCATTCCCGGCCGCCGGCTTGGCTCGGGCTTCACTCGGACAGAGTCTCAGTCTCTGGCAGTCTCAGGAAGGGAGATGAGAGAGTCCACCGTGGAGGAGCGGTTGACTGCTCTGAGGCACCTGCTCAAAGGCTCTTCTTTTAAGCGCAGTTCAGCAGGTTTCTTCAGTGTCTTATCAAGGATGCCTGATGTGGCTTCTGCCCTTCTATCTATCGCATACATTTGGGGCGTATCGGGGTACAGCAGGGTGCAACAGGGTGTAACCCTTTTTAACTTTAACATTTCTAGTTTTTAGTAAAGTAGTTCACACATCCTAAAACTCAAAAAGTAATTTCACTGCAAACCAAACTCTATCTAATACATTTCATATACCTAACTCACACACTCTTCAATAATTACTATAACCACACTCTATCTAATGCATTTCATATACCTAACTGACACACTCTTAACCAAACTCTATCTAATACATTTCATATACCTAACTCACACACTCTTCAATAATTACTATAACCACACTCTATCTAATGCATTTCATATACCTAACTAACACACTCTTAACCAAACTCTATCTAATACATTTTCAGATGCCTAACTAACACACTCTTAAATAATTACTGTAACATATCCTCAGGTGAAGATTTCAAAAACAAAACAAAACAAAAAAACCTGAACCCAAAACACCGCTTTCCATTCTAAGCCATAGACTACCACAAAGATATCATCCAGTTTTGGTCTTTTTCCTTTCTCTTAAAATTGGGGAGTAGAGGAAGGCTATTAAAATGTTCTCTCTTCGAGTTGCAAAAAAAAAAAGCTACCTGTGGGCAAAAGTCTCTAGTGGATGGGTTGCAGTCTTCTCAGTGTGAGCCCTTGCAGTTATAGTGGCGCAATAGACTTTCCATTCCCTGTAGGGCGAGGAAGAGAGTGAGGCTACCCCAGTTTTCAAACCTCTCTTGAGAAGTTAGTGCCCAGCAGATCTTGTAGTAAGGAGGATGTTGAAACCCTCACATTTGATCATCTTTTTTCCTCTGGGGCTTAGCTTTGGTTTCTTTCCTTTGCCACCAATGGAGCACATAGACATACTAAAAGGCCAGAATAGTTACAACAGTATCAATATCAGTAATCGGTATTTGAGATGGTGAGAAGTCACTTTATCAGAGATGCCCTTTCAGAGATGCCTTCCTACATGCTAAGTTTGCTCCTGATACATGACTTTATACAGGTCAATGATGTTTGGGGAAAGCTCTCTTAGCAGTGGAATATAGCCCAACTCTGTTCTAAAGGTCAGTCTGGGTGGAACAGGAGGCTTAACCTTCATATGGGTTCAGTTTTCTCACCTGTAAAGAGGGGATTGTAATACATGGACTCCTTACATGAAGTAACAGATATACCAAGCTCTTTGTGCCTGCATTTTGAAAGCACAAACCTCTCTGCAAATGTAAAACTGTTAATGTGGCTTCTCTTTCCCCTGCTCTAGTTCCCTGATTGGCTCTGCCCACAAGAACCAGCTGCTCCTGTTTCTTCTGTGAGCTGTGGTAGCACCATGGGCACTCATGCACATAGCTCTTTCAGTTCATGTCAGTACTCAGTCATTCACTCACCAGTTATACCCTCCCTGCCTGGGGAGCTGGGCAGCCCTCCAACAGCCACCCTCCTTGCAATCCAGCTGCCTTACTGTCCCACCAGACCTTGTAAGAGTCAGGGTTATAGGGCCTCAGGGGAGAGCACTGAGCTGGAGAGGAAGAAATATTGGGAGACCTGTCAGTATACTCAGGGAGGCACTGGGTGGGTTTGTATGTGAGATACAAGGGCTGAGATGAGATCACATTTGAAGAATTTGAAGAATTGGCTGTAGGAAGAGGATGTAGAACTGGCTGAGGGAAGGTGAAACCAGTGTTAGATGAGTGTGAAAGCAGCTAATGTTGCATGATCCAGGAGGAAGCAAGAAGACCAGGATATGTTATCTGTGAACTTACCTTCCTGGTTTATTTTTAAGTCACTTCCCCTCAGCTTCTTTGGTATGTATGCGTATTTCCCTCCATTGTGTCTTTTCCCCTCTGCTCTTAGCTGGAAGGGGGATGGGTGGAAATGGCAGAAGCTGCTAGAGGGTACCGGGAGAGAATTGCACTGCCCTCTAGCTGCCACAGTAGCAACTACATAGGTAACCTGGGTTACCGTCCTGACAGCAAGAAACCTTAACAATAATGCCTTTTTGCCCCATGCTTGGGTAATTGTATTATTTAGGTTTCTTCCAAAAAGAAACAATGGGCGAAGTAAATGAAAAATAGAGGCATAAATAAATAAATAAATAAATAAATAAATAAATAAGAGCATCATGCATCGGTGAATTTTCATGGTAGAAAAATTTTAGTTTTTGGTAACTAAAAACTTGTGGGCAGAAGAAAAGACCATCAAATCCCTCTTGTGGCTGAGGTTATGCTTCTGTCTTTTCCCATGTCACTCTCAGGAAATGTGTCTGTATTGCAATTGGTCATGACATGGCTATTCCACCGTCTTCTCTTCTAGACTGAGCTCCCCTTCTCTGCAGCATGTGCTGCTCTCCCCTTGCTATGATTACCTCCTACTCCCACATTTAGAGAATTTGTTGTAAAGAAAAGGAGGAAACAGGAAAAAGTGTGGGTTTCATATTAACTTTCTATTGACCCAGAGAAACTAAGGAAAAAAATCCTAGAAATGCTTGAATTCCCCTTAAATTGAAAACTTGAGTATTCTTCCATCTGTGGAAATAGGTGCTTGTGAGGGAAGTCAAGTAAAGCGAGATTTTATGTTTGTACATCTGGGTTTTGTGACTGTAAAATTTATGCCTGTGATAGAAGTTACTTAACTTTGATAAATGGAAGGAATCAGTTGAAAAATAAAAGACAAAGAAGAAAACATATTATGCATGTTTGGGTTATGGGTAGGTAGACTAAGTTGGAGATGTAATAAGTGAAGTGTGGATTTTTGGGCAAGAGGAAGCCCAGAGCAGGCTGTTTAGGAAAATAGGCCTAAGAGTAGTGAAAGGGTGAGGATGGGGCAGTAACCCTGAGCCCTGGGCAGGGTTAGATATGGGGACTTGGGCCAACTGTATTGAACATTCCCTCTTCCTCTGCCTATTTGCTTCCCCACCCCCCAGATTCTCCAGGCTCCATATTTCCATTTTGTCAACCATAGGGTATGTGTCCAAATATACTTATTGAACTGAACTGAATGGGCCTAATGGCACTGGACACATTTTCATGGTTAAGATTATGGTGTTTCCACCCTGCCTTGTCTTCCCCTGAACTAACTGTAACATGGTACCAAAGTAAATATGTAAATATGTTATTACTTGAATTTTCGTTTCTTTTCCCCTTTTTAAAGTTTTGTTTGGATCATTTGATCCTCTCTTCTTAAACAAGCAAAAAAAAAAAAAATAGCTAATCAAGTCGCTTTTAACTTTTAGAAATTAAAATATCTTGCTATATTGCAAGAAAAAATGATTTTTAATATGGTTACACATTTTAGGAGACACTCAAATAATAAAGGTACAAAATTAAGGATTACTCTTTGTTCTATTTGATAACATAATCATTTCACTTAAGGGAAAATATTTTATTAAAAATTGAGTAATTTTATTAAGCTACTAGGGGCCCAGTGCACAAAAATTTGTGCACTCTGGAGGTCCATTAGCCCGACCTGTGCCCTCTCACAGTCTGGGACCTCTCTGGAGATGTCCACCTGCTGGTGTGCCTGTTCAGCCTGGGTGAGAGGCTGATGGCTGTTTGCAGGCTGGCCAAGCCCCCCAGTGTGGATCCTTACCCCATTGGGGTGTGGCCAGCCTGGGTGATGGGCTGAGGGCCGTTTTCAGGCTGCCCACAGTCCCTTCAGGTTTTGGGTCCCTACTGGGGTACGTGGCCAGCCTGGGTGAGGGGCTGGTGGCTGTTTGCAGGCTGGCCAAGCTCCCCAGTGGTGTCCCTCACCCCACAGGGGTGTGGCCAGCCTGGGTGATGGGCTGAGGGGCGCTTTCAGGCTTTTAGGCTGCCCACAGCTCCCACTGACCCAATGTCCCAGCAAGGCTGGCTGGACACAGGTTTTTGGGGTTTGTTTATCTTCTATAATTGATACACTGTTCCTTTAAGCTGGGGCCTAGGCAGTTAAGGAAACCTCCTCTCTGCTTCAGCTCTGGCTTCTATAATGAAACAATGTTTCTCTTAGAAGTCAGGCCTGGCCTGCTGTTTGCTTCAGCTCCTGAGTCTTCTGTCCTTGATACTTTGTTGCAAATATGATGTTGACTGGAGCGGGAGAAGCCCAGGTGGGCCCGCAAACAGTTTCACTCCTGCTGCAAGGGAAACTGCCTGTTTACTCAGCTCCCTGAGTGCCGGCCTCCATGTTGGCTGGGTTAATTTGCATACAATAGCTCTGATTGGCTGGTGGGCGTGGCTTAGGCATCCCAAAGGGATGGTCAATTTGCACATTATGCTTTTATTATATAGGATGAATGAGTAACAGTGAAAATCCTACAGGGAAAAGAAAGTTTTTATTGTATTAAAGGTATTGAGTTAAAATCAGGGTGAACTTCTAGGGCCACTGTGACCATGACAACCACATACAAATATCCTATATAATAAAAGGCTAATATGCAAATTGACCAAACAACAGAATGACCAGTCACTATGATGTGCACTAACCACCAGGGGGCAGTGTGCTCTCACAGGGGGAGCACCACTTAACCAGAAGCCAGGCTCATGGTTGGTAAGCACAGCAGCGGTGACGGGAGCCTCTCCTGCCTCTGCAGCAGTGCTAAGGATGTCTGACTGATGGCTTAGGCCCCCTCCCTGTGGGTCATCTCCCAAGGGCTCCTGGACTGCAAGAGGGCACAGGCCGGGCTGAGGGATTCCCCCCCACCCCCAGTGCATGAATTTCATGCACTGGGTCTCTAGTACATATATAAGATGGTGGATGGAGATACTGTGGATGTTTCCTAATCACAAAAATATCTTTGAAATTTTAAAACCAAGTTAAAAATGTAAGGTTTAAGGAGGGAACCTAAGACTAGACTAGATTCTTGACTAGATCTCTGAGCAGGCCTTTTCCTATTTGAGATTTAGATCTTTCTGTGGGAGTGTCAATAGTATACATATATCCACTTATACAATAGACACTGGTCATCTATTTATCACTAATCAACAAGAGGTAATAAAATCCTCAATGGGAAATGACACTGGACACATTTTCATGGTTAAAATTATGGTTTTATTATTTGGGAAATGTTAACATTTGTCATCTGATTGCTAAAATCAAACTCTTCTGTCCAAAGTAGTTCTCATTAGATGATGATGTTAGCGATTTTATGCATACATGTTGACATTTTACCATATTACATTTCCAGCAAGGTTCAAGTGTCAGACAATCCTATATGATAAAAGGGTAATATGCAAATTGTCTCCTTGACTGGGTGTTTGACCAGAGTTCGACCAAGGGGCAGGGCTGGCCCGCCAACCACCCATGGCTCCTCCCCTGAGCTGATCAGCCAGATTGGCCCCAATCAGGGTGGGCCAGCAAGACCCCAGCCATGCACAAATTCGTGCACTGGGCCTCTAGTATTTTTAATAAAGACCTAAGGTCTTTCTTTAACCAATACATGTTGCTTAATGGTCCTTCACTGGAAACACCATCATCACCACACTATAGAGGGCTTGTTTTGTGCCAAACGTTGCATGTGTAGCAACTCAATGCTCATACCAACCATGTAAAATGAGCTCTATGATTACCCATATTACGGGTATAGCAACAGAGTAAGAAAGTTGCCCAAAGTCACATAGAAAGTGATCAGTGTGGCCTGGATGACACCCTGGACAGTCTGGCTCCTGAGACCTGTGCTTCACCTCTATGTTTTCCTTCTCAGGATTCTAATTCCCAAGTCCACTGATTCTCTCTAATCACTGCAGGATATTCCTCTCACGGTCTGTGTTTATTTATGATCTATATCCACCATTCGTGAATAAAACCGATAAAGCTTTGTCTGTATAAATGACCTGTGTTAATGTTTCTTGGCATTAAGATGGCTCATGGGGAAATAGAAATTATATTTGCAGTTCTTGTCTGGTTTCCTCTGTAATGGATTATGTCCACAGGAAATGAATTCAATCGGTTGAAAAGATGAAAGAATCATTATTAATAACCATACAACTGACTTCATATGACCCCTGATGTGACACATTGAGAAGAACACATCATCTCCTATGTGATAGTACTGCCCAAATGTCTCACCTGAATGTAATCATGAGGAAACAGTCAGACACACACACACAGAAAAGAACACTGCAAAGTAGCTAGCCTGCATTCTTCAAAGGCATCTGTGTCACAAAAGAGAAAAAGGCCAAGGAGCAGTTTAAGACTGATGGAGACTAAAGAGACAGGATAAGGAAATGCAATACATGGTCCTTGTTTGGTTTTTGGATCAAGGTTAAAAACAGCTATAGAGAACATTGTTGGAACAAAGAGGAAATTTTAAATATGGACCGTATATTAGATAATGTTAAACTTCCTGAGTGTCATAACTGTTTAATGGTTGTAAAAAGCAAAGGAGAATGCCTTTACTATTAAGAATTAGATGACATATGAGTATGGGAATATACGCATATTATATACTATATATACACACAAACATACACACAGAGCAAGTTACAATGTTGACAATTAATGAATCTAGTTAAATGATAAATTGGTGATTATAACTCAGCTGGATAGCTCAGGGGTTAGTGTCAACCTTTTAACCAGGAGGTCATAGTTTGATTCCTGGTCCAGGCATGATCTCCAGTTGGGGTTGGAGGGTTCAGGAGGTAGTCAATCGATGATCCTCTCTCATCATTGATATTTCTATCTCTCTCTCCCTCTCACTTCCTCTCTGAAATCAATAAAAATATATTTTAAAAAATAAGTTGGTGATTATAGTACTATTCTCACAACTTTTCTGAAAGCTTGAAATGTTCATAATTTTTTAAAAATATAGATAGGAATGGAGAAATGAATGCTGAAATAGACCAAGCAAGATTAGCCTGGAGTTGAACATGGTTGAAGCTGGGTGTTTAGTACATAGAAGTTTATATTATTCTGTCTACTTTTTATATGTTTGAAATTTCCTCGAATACAAAGTTTAAAAAAAAAATCCCGGAAAAATTCAATCAGGTTTCATGGTGCTGATTCTCAGTAAATGATGGGGATAAACTGCCACAAAGATCCTTGCCCTTTCTGTACCTTACCCCCATTCCCACTTCTCCCAGCCCAGCTACCATTTCCCAGGGGTCCTGACCCACACCCCATTTTTATCGATTCTGAAACCAAAGTGATTATTATTTTTTATTTTTAATGAAAAACTGATCTTACCAAGCCTCACTTAGAATCCTTTAAGTTGTGACCAGTATTTTAGGAGGACACTCACCACCTGCAAGGCCAGCCCCACCTCACTCTCCACCTCCTTGCCCTGGTTCTGGGTTCACAACCAATGCAGGTCTCTGATTCTTATCCCACCCTTCTTGACATCTGTGGAGAGGCCTTCCCCCTCACTAGAATGCTCTTTCCCTCCTCTTTAGGGCGTATTCAGTCTTCACGTATAATTTCTTTATGACATACTTTTCTGGTCTGTCTGCTTATGGTAAAACCCCAGTATGGGCTTCTATGGTACTCTAGGCACATTTTTTCCTGGTGACATTTATCCCAATAGGAATTGTAATTCTCTGTGATTACATTAATGCTTTCCTCTCTCACTAGGTTGCAAGTTGTCTGTTTTTGCTTACCATGTGTCCATCCACTTAAGGTTCTTGATATTGATATCAAGATTTTTAAAATACTTTTTACTAAAAATATTTAGAAATTTTGTCTTTATAAAGTTTCACTTTACTTATCTTTAAAAGGATAGGAGATTGTCTCCTAAATTTTAATTTCAATTCTTTTCTCTTTATTTTCTTTAGTGGGGCTAATTTCAGTTCTCAAGTGGGTATGATCCCCTCAGACAATATAGAAACATTACTGTCATGATGCTCCTTGAAAAATTAGTTAAGTCACTTGGCTTGTATTTCCTTTCATAATCGATATGACTTCATGCAAAATGATGTAGCAGTTCACATCATTCTGTCATTCCCCATCAAGGAAATACTGTTTCCAAAATTAAAATTATGAATCAACTCACAGGAGGATGTCATCAAATAAACAAAAAATCATTGCTTATATTACACTGCCAAGTTTTTGATATGTTTAATTCCTCTAAATGCATTTAACTTTAATGAAGAGTAATACAATCTAATAAAAACATAAAATGGAATTGTTTATCTTCCAAGTCCTACATTGGGCAGATGTCTTCTCCTTAATACATTGTTTCCAATGCAAAAGTTTTTTTCCTTTTCCCTTCTTCAGATTCGTCTCTCATTTCTATGTATGTGGTTTGGGAGGTGATCTATAGGTACATGTTTAATTAAGTCACTCATCATGCTGTAGTTTTCACAGTTGGAAATGTCTGAGATTTGTTGTTTCAAATTCTCAAGGCAATGATATTTATACAGCCCAATTAAATTTGGTAATTATTAGTATATTAGTCAAGGTTATTTCAGTTCCAAGTGATATAAAACCAAACTCAAACAGACTTATGCAAAAAGGGCATTTTACTGATACATATAACTGAGAGACCAAAGGTGGATGCTGGTTTCAGGGCCTCAGATGATGTGAGTAGGGGCCTCTCATCTCCTGCTTGCTTTGCTCTGTTCCAGCATCATCGTCAGGTTAGCATTTTCCTTACGCATGGCAAAGGATGTCCACAAAGCAGCATAGCAGATTATCCATTGATAGCGGGTGGTTTTCAGATATGTGCAAATGGGCAAAGGACTCAACTGGCATTTGGAGTCTGCCTGGGTGTCTGTGTGCTCTGCATTTTTAATTTTTTTTTTTTTTTTGCCTTAAGGAGAGAGACAAGGTGGGGAGGCCTCACTTGGTGCTATGTCTCCCACATGACCCAAAGAGGAGTTTTTGAGTTTCTGTGGAAAGCAGTATTATAATTGAAGGTGAAATCAATGCAGCACAGTTTTGGTGCATTAAAGCAGAATAGCTTTGAAATGCTTTCATGGGACAATATCCGTGCAAGACAGGACAGCATCTCATAGCGAAGGAATGATGAGCCCAAATAATTTCATTCCTGAACACCCTCTGGAGACTTTCAGAGTTCCTTGTGTCTCTGGGGTGGACAGGATAATGTGAATTACATAACAATAGATGTAACCCCTTGTTTTGTGGTGGATGTTTCTAATTAGTTTTACATGGATAGATTCTGTGAACCCAAAAGGTTTATTACAGAGAGAGAAACATGCAGAAGATGTTGTCAAAGTTGAATCAGAGTAAGTGAATTGAAAGATTAAAAAAATAAAATAGGGTATTGTGTTTTGACAAATATTTCAAGTTGGTTACTCAGTAAAACATGTAACTTATGTAGAAAGCCAGTGACATTATTGCAGGCTGTTTTCCATTTATTGCCCATTTATTGCCTATAAGGAAGTTAGTCATGTTATTGCTCTGTGTGGGCTTTCAAAGATAGTGCTATAGAAGAGCCATCTCAGACATGTTGCAAACAACCATGCAACACTTAGATTCTTCATATCGAGAACACCCTTCTCATATAACTTATTCTCTGGTTAAAAGCGTATAAATTTTTAAGAAGCATATATAATGTAATTGCAGGGGTTTATACATTCAAATCAGTCATGTGGTCTGCAAAAGTTAACTGTAAATTGTCATCTAGGTAAAAGTCTCTATTATTTTTGTTTGTAGAAACTCAGATTGTAATTAAAACTACTGTCAGCAGAATGCTCATTAAAGTGGATTTAAGATTCCACGAAGGATAAACACCACTAGGCCACTAAGATAATCTGAAGTTATTAAATTACAGATTTAGTTGCTGTTACATCTTTTTACTCACTTGGTTGTTTAAGAAACCTCTGTATAAGGTATGTTTGAAATGAAACTGAGAGATATCAGCCAATAGTTACTTCTCACAGATATTTAGAAATTAACGATCTGCTGAAAAATGGTGATGGGTTTTGGTCTCTCTCTTGCCCTAAATTCCTGGCCCTCATAAAAAATATAGCCTGCTTCATGTCTATGGGAAGGAAGAATAAGAACGGGGTCAGATGATAAATTTTTGGCCATCAGCATCCCTGACTTAGCCCTATCACGTTTCCAATGTATATTTATGTACTGTACCATTTGGTATTATTATAAAATTTTTTATCTGTCCCTGGAGGCAAAATTGAGTTAATATATTAAATGGTTAGTTTCTTTGTTTTCTGCTTAGGTATGCATGTAATGTGGTAGCGTAATATATATTCCACACTTGTTTCATTCCTGCCGAGAGATAATATTTTTGCAGCTGACAGAGTAAAGACATCCTGTGCTCCCAGAATAAGAGAGAACATATTGGCAGGATAAAATACAGATGTTTCCCATGTTTTTTCTGCCTCATAGTTGTATTCAGCAGAATTTAATTTTTATGGGCATATTTCTGTTCTTGTTTGAGCAGTTGGACACAGAAGTCCACAGCAAATTCAAGATTTTAAAAGGTGGTTTCAAGTAAAGCATTTTAACATATTTTTTTTAAAATATATTTTTCTTAATTTCAGAGAGGAAGGAAGGGAGACAGATAGAAACGTCAATGATGAGAAAGAATCATTGATCGGCTGCTTCCTGCATGCCCTAGTAGGGATCGAGCCTGCAACCTGGGCACATGCCCTGAGAGGAAATTGAACTGTGACCTCCTGGTTCATAGGTTGATGCTCAACCACTGAGCAACACCAGCCTGGCTAAAAATGTTTTTATTGGTGGGAAAGTAACTTAAAAACTCATTCCCCACACTCCCTACAAAAGGCTCTTTTCATTAAAATGTGGGAATCAAAATAACTTTTGTACTTCTTTAGAATGAAGGAACTTAAAGTATATCAAATTTTTCTCTGAAAGAATTGTATTTTTCTCAAGAGAAGAACAAATATAAAAATTTTCTTGTCACAGTCTAGGAAAAATAAACAGAAAATTTTGACAAAGATAGGATGCTAATCACATGTTTGATGTCTTTCTTTTTCCCATTTCAGAAAAAAATGATCCATGGAATAGAAAAGGAATATATAAAGATCATTGTGTATCATCATCAGAAACTTCTCACATACACCTATGAAGCTGGGTCGTTTTAGCTAAAAATGGCACAGGTGGGAGTGAAAGAAGGGCACACCGATGAGCCATTACTCACATTTTGGCTGTTCATCCTAAAAACAGCAACAACAACAAAAAAACTAATTCGTCCTCTTTACAGGTAAGAGAAAAGTTTCCAATAAGGAATTCAGTGGTTCAAATGAGGGGGATCAAATGTGAGCATTCAGATGAAACAATCTCTAGTAAGACAGTTGTACCATAGAATAAAGGGAAGAACTTGGTGGTGATAAGCTAATTTTCTTAGACTCAAAAGGCTCCTCCACTAATTTTTTTCAAGTACAGACTTCCACAGAAACATAAAAATTGAGAAAAAAAAAATAGGGCTTGGAAATCAAAGGAGGGTAACTATGGAACATTTTACCGAAATGCAGAGCATAAGCTCTAAGTTTTGGGAGTTCAAGAAAAAAAATCAAGAAGCAGGAAACATTGAAGCAAGAAAAGCAATATTGTTGTTATAAGAGTTCTAGAAGGAGAAAATAGTATGGGTGCATGAAAAGCCATAATTAAGGAAACAAAAAAAGACAATGTCTTGGGATTGAAAGAGTCAGTCTTTATGTGCAGAGGACTTGCTGAAGACTGGGCAGGTATAATGACAAGTAATCATGCCCAGGTGGGTTTCCATGTCCTGGTTAAAGGACAAATGCTGGAAGCAGCCAACTAGGAAAAAATAAATGTCACTATAGGAAAAAATTTTGATTGGCATTAGGCTACTTATTTCTAACACTAATGTGGGAAAACCTCAGAGAAAATGTTGAGACTTCTGAAGAAAAAGCATAATGTTCCAAGAATTATATACCAAACCAAGCTATTATCTGAATGCAAAGGCAAATGAAAGCCTGGTTCAGATTTGTAACAATTCAGAAATTACATGACTCATGTATGGTTTTTGAAAAATATAATTTAAAGTAGACCTTCAAATAAAAACTAATCAAAGCTAACAATTTAATACACATTTTAGAAACAAAGAGCAGTGAGCAATAAAAACTTAGGTGTAAGTCTAAAGAATTGTTTGCAATGGTATTATGAAACTAAGTACAACTTATAACAAAGGATTTTCAAAGAAAAAATGTATATTATTAAAAAATGCTCCCTAGAGACGTGGGGTAAAGAGAAAGTAAAGTGTAATGAAGTTTTTATGTCAAACAAGAAGGGTCTATATGTGTTACTGAATTCTTGACGCTGACAGAGACTCAATTAAAATTTGTTTGAAAAAATTTTAAACAAGATCAATTTAAAATTAAACCATTACAGAGAAAAACATGTGAAGGATGTTTATTATTCCAAAGTATGACAAAGTGTGTGTGTGAGCGCGTGCCATGATGGTATCACTGCTATTGGCTTTATCCTCCCACTATAACCAGAAAAAATGTGTGAGGTGACTATTTTCAGGCATTAGAAAATAGGCAGTGCGCCGTCCTAGTGAGACAGGGCGTATGTGAGATAAACACTGCATACAGCCTGACTTTATGTCTGAGGGCACTTTCCCGAATATGGCACAGAGAGATGGAGCCCATGTGAAGAATATATATCTTGTTGAGCTGAGGAGGCAGACATAGAAACAAAGGATGACGAGGCAGCTGGCATTTGCAGGTTTCCAGAGAGGAATGAGTTATGCAGAAGGCAAGTCCCAAAGGTCTATGTGGAGATTCTTCTTAACTCTTCGGATAAGAGCTGCTTTGGGCTTTGCATGTGTAGGTTAAGATTCTATAAAACCTCAAGATTCTGCAAGACAGCACCTGCTGTGGAGCTTAGAAATGAATGGAAATGCAAGAGGTCATGCAGTGCTAAAAGATATTGAATTTTGGGTTCAACCATATGGAAAGACTTCACTGAGCACGCCAGGTATTTAGTTATGACCCCAGAAAGGCCACTCTTTAGAAACCGGGAGTAATATCATATCCTAGGATTAAGGTCAAAACCAATATAGATTTGTCCAGACAAAGCATAAAATGAAAATAGAAGAATCTAGAGAATGAGCTGGTTATGTAGTTGCTGGCCAGAACCAAACATTACACCTTTAAAGGGAGACAACACAATCCAGATGCTCTATAATATATCATTCATAACATGCAGCATGCAATAAAGAAATTATATATGCAAAGAAGAAGGAAAATGGAATCTGAAATCAAGATCTTTAAAAAACAGACAATAGAAATAGATCCGGAAAATGACTCAGATTTTGCAGTTAGGACACAATTTTAAGAATGGTGGTAATAAACATGTTCAAAGATTTAAAGAAAAACACGGACAATAAAAGAATAGGTGGGAAATCTTAAAAGAGAAATAAAAATTATAATGTATCAATTAAAAATACTAGAAATTGCAATCTCTATCAATGGCTTAAGAAAAGATTGAACACTGCAGAAGAAAACGTATGAGAACTTGAAAATAGACTAATAGAAAAGTTACAAACTAAAATGTAGAGAATACAAATTTATAAAATGAACAGACCCTTAGTAGCTTGTGGAATTATGTGTATCAATTGTTACACATATAATTAGTCTCAGAAGGAAAGAAAAAAAGAGAATGAGTCAGAACTATTTGAAGAAATAATAATTCAAAATATTCAAAATTTGGTGAAAAAAATCAATCTTCAGATCTAAGAGTTCACAAAACCCAAAGCAGTATGTCTTTCAAAATACTCTAAAATAGAGGTTAAAAATGCTTTTCAGGTGAATGTAAGTTGATAGTAGCTGTGGCACTAAAAGACATGCTAAAGAAAGTTTATTAGACTGAAAAGAAAATTTAGAACTATAGGAAGAGATGAAGATTATAGGTCAAATAATAGAGAAAAATAAGTAATTGCTTGGGAAATTCTGAGAAGAAAAAAATGGGAGAAATTTTCCTCTTTTAGAAATTTACTCATATTTGACAATTATAAAAGTAAAGGCACAGATATTAATAAGATTATATAGAATTAGAAACAGAAGTATGTACACTGAGAGTTAGCATACTAGTTAAAAATATTGACTTTCAAACCAGGCCACATAGTAAGTAGCTTTGAATTCTTGGGCAAGTTATTTAACTCTCTATGCCTTAGTTTCTGTGTATGTAAAACAGGGACAATTATGTCACCTATATGCTACGGTTTTGTGAAGATACGTAAAGCACTTAGAAGAGTTCTTGGAAGCTCAACCAGCATTGAGCATCAGTGGTTGAGCATCGACCTATGAGCCAGGAGGTCACAGTTCGATTCCTGGTCAGGGCACATGCCTGGGTTTCGGACTCAGTCTCCAGTGTGGGTATGCAGGAGGCAGCCAATCAATGATTCTCTCCCATCATTGATGTTTCTAGCTCTCTCTTCCTCTCTGAAATCAATAAAAATAATTTTTAAAGAGTGCTTGGTATATGGTCAGAACTATGTAAGTATTAGCTGCTGTTAATGATGAAGATAGTAAGCCAATTAGTTGCATGATGATGAATTACTTCTCAAATAAGGGTTAAGTTTGGTCACCCCAAATCAGAATTTTTATTCAAATTTGGTTATCCAACCGAATATTTTTTTTGGGGGTAAGGGATTTTCTTTTTTTCCCCTTCTTTTTAATATATTTTTATTGATTTCAGTGAGGAAGGGAGAGAGAGAGAGAGAGAGAGACAGAAACATCAATGATGAGAGAGAATCATTGATTAGCTGCTTGCTGCATGCCCCATACTGGAAATCAAGCCTACAACCCAGGTATGTGCCCTTGATCAGAATCAAACCTGGGACCTTTCAGTCCGCAGTCTGATGCTCTATCCACTGAGCCAAACTAGCTAGGGTCAAAACCAAATATTTTGAATAAAATACAGTTGAGGTGATTGGTAGTTCCATTTTGAAAAAAATATATAGTTAAACACATTACTTCACATCATTCCCAGAGAATAAAACATAAAATTATTACATGAAAATATAGAAAAAACATACTCATAAGCTTGGGGTGAAGAAAACTTGTCTAAGCAAGATGTGAAACACTTATGTTAAAGGAAAATAGTCACATACTTAGCCCTGACTGGTTTGGCTCAAGGGTCCCAGGTTCGATTCCAGTCAAGGGCATGTACCTGGGTTGCGGCACATCCCCAGTAGGAGGTGTGCAGGAGGCAGCTGATCGATGTTTCCCTCTCATCGATGTTTCTAACTCTCTAGCCCTCTCCCTTCCTCTCTGTAAAAAATCAATAAAATATATTTTAAAGAAGAAAAGAAAATAGTCACATACTTAAATACATAAAAATTAAAAGGGAAATTTCTGTATGCAAAAAAATGCATAAAAAACAATAGATAACTCATAGCTTGGGAGGATATTTTCAGTATATTAAAAAAGGATTAATATCAATATGAATCAACAGAAAAAGACAAGCACTCTGATAAAGAAATGAGTGATGGATAAAATTTTTAAAAAAAGAAATGCAAATGTTCAATAAATTCTACAAAAATGTACCATTTCAAAAAAATGTACAACCTCATTCATGATCAGAGAAGTGTAAATTACATGGTACATTTTTATTAATTTTTATTTGTCAGATGAGCAAAAACATAAAATCTTGATAATACCCAGGGTTGGTAAAGATGTGGCCAATGGACACACTGATACTCTTGGGCAGGAAGGTAAGATGACAAAATATTTTTTGGAGGGTAATTTTTAAGTATCAAGATAAAAATTGTCCCTTTTTGTTGAGTTAGCAATTCCATGTTTTTGAATTTATTCTAAAGATTGTTTCACATGCACATCAGTCTGTGTACAAAAACAATCACAGCAGCAGTGTTAATTATAGTGAAATATGGGAAACAGCTAAGCATTCATCACTAGAAGATCAGTTAAATAAATTATAGTAAAGCCATATATTGAATACCACACATTATTAAAAAGGATGAAGTATGTGTGGTTTATATTTGCATAATATGTAATGTGGAAACTTTCCAAGGAAAGTGACAAAAAGTAAATTTCAGGATAATTTTTTCACTTATTATTTTCTACACATACACATACACTTGCATGTGCATAATCATGTAAATATGGGAGAGCATAGGGAAAATATGGAAATGAAAGTACTGAACTATAAACCCTGGTTATCTGTGGGGGTGGGTGGGGAAGATAGAACCTCACAGTTTTAGTCCACACTTAAGCATCATTTTTAACTTTTTATAATGAAAGCATGCACACACACATCCTATATAATAAAAGGCTAATATGCAAATTGACCAAACAGCTGAACGACTGGTCACTATGATGGGCACTGGACACCAGGGGACAGACACTCAATGCAGGAGCTGTCCCCTGGTAGTCAGTGCAGGAGCACTGCTCAGCCAGAAGCTGGGCTCATGGCTGGTGACTGCAGTGGTGGTGGTGAGAGCCTCTCCTGCCTCTGCAGCAGTGCTAAGGATATTGGACCGATGGTTTAGGCCCACTCCCCACATCAGTTGGACATCCCCCAAGGGCTCCTAGACTGTGAGAGGGAGCAGGTCGCGCTAAGGGAACCCCCCCTCCACTCCCCGAGTGCACGAATTTAATGCACTGGGCCTCTAGTCTTGTATAATAAAGATCAATAAAGATCAATAAAACACAGAAGAATAATGATTGAAGAAGTTAAAGAAGCACCAAGAGGCAGATTATTTTCTTGGCAAGTGCTCTTAATGTAATAGCTAATTTATATGGCTTTAAAATTGTTACGGAGCAAACACATGAAGTGTTTTATTCATTTAATATCTACACTAATAAAAAAGAAACAAGCAAATTGGTGTCACTTGCTATGCCCACCAGCCAATCAGAGCAACTATGCAAATTAACCCAACAAAGATGGCAGTTAATTTGCATACACAGGCACGGCTGGAGTAAAGACTGAAGACTGAAGACTAAAGACTGAAGAGGCTTGGCTTCTCCCCTGCAGCTGGACCAAGTGCCTGGGTCCCGGGTGCTGGAGGAAAACTGGTGCCAGGAGCCAGGGGAAGGAAGGCCTATTGTGTGAATCTTCATGCAACGGGCTTCTAGTGGTTAACATAATCTTGAAAACAAACCAAAGGTAACTAACACATGACAGAGTTATAGTTCATGCTCATAAGCACAGATGCAAACATTTAAAATAATACGGGGAATTCAGTTACCAGACCACAGTGAAGTAATGCTTATTCCATAAAAGCAACAGTGGTTTATAGTATGATAAATATTAATGTTTTTCATAGGTTAAAAGAGACAAAGCACCTGTCTAGAGGTGACCTGCCCATCATTGACTATTCACTCAACAAAATTTTATTGAGCTAGGCCTTATTCTCAGTTCTGGTATAAAATCAAACACTGATTCATACCACCAGAAATATATATTGAAGGGAGGAAAATGGACAACTAAACAAATGCTAATGAGAAGTATGAAAAAGTGTTTAGATAAGGAAAATCCTAGAAATAGA
>PVJC01034167.1:0-18962 GCA_004026665.1 Murina feae | reverse complement strand
AGGATTTATTCTTGGAGACAGCTGGTTATTGCCCTGTATCCATTTTTCCTGTCTTGGTTCCCATGAACACTAAACCAAATTCATGTTGAATGTCAAGTAAAAAACCAAAACCAAAAAATGAACCTATCTTAGCTAAAAGATATTGTCAGAGGTTCTTTTTCCTTTCATCGCTAATCTTCTTTTAAAAAGAAACACTTTCCCACACTATTTGTGTACTTTTTTGTATGTTCAAAAGAATGCTTAATATTTTTTAAAAATGTAGTTGCCCTAGCTGGTTTGGCTCAATGGCTAGAGCATTGGCCTGCAGACTGAAGGGTCCTGGGTTGGATTCTGGTCAAGGACACATATCTCGGTTGCAGGCTCAAGCCCCAGCCAAGGTCGGGGCGCATGTGGAGATAACCGATGGGTGTGTCTCTCTCACATCAATGTTTTCCTCTCTCTGTCCCTCACCCTCCCTTCCCCTCTCTAAAAAAAATCAATGGGAAAAATATCCTTGGGTGAGGATTAATAAAACAAACAAACAAACAAACAAACTTAGTGCCCTGTAAACCCAGAATGCCCTTCAAAACAATACATGGGCCCCTAGCTGGTTTGGTTGAAGGGTCCCAGATTCAATTCTGGTCAAGGGCAATTGTACTAGTATGTCGGCTGCATGCCCAATCCCCAGCCCCAGTGTCTCTCTCCCACCGATGTTTTCCCTCCCTCCATCTCTCCCCCTTCCTTTCATTCTCTCTAAACATCAATGGAAACATATCTTCCACCAAACGCACCACCACCAAACGCACAGCTCGTGGGTGTTGTTGCATGAAGCACAAAGCAGACGATGTCGACACCGGAGCGCACAGTAGAAAAGTAAAGCGTACCTAAGTCTTTTCCAAAGCCAGATTGTTTGACTCCGCCGAAGGGGGCTGCCACGTCTGTCTTGTTGTACGTGTTAATAAACACGGTCCCCGCTTCCAGCTTCTCACTAATGTACATCGCTTTGTTTATATCTCTTGTGAAAACCCCGGAGGCCAAACCGTACTCTGTATTATTTGCTCGCAGCAACACTCCATCGATGTCCCTACGAGATGTTTTTAGGAAGACATACAACTTCAGTAAGTGGAGGGCACAACGCTCCCATTTGTGGTCCAATATTTCCCCCTTCGTGCTAGAAACAGGAACACATGATTGCTAACCTGCTTACATTCTTATAAAAGAAACTGTCCAGGCTAATACCAAAAGAAAACTCAATGAAATATTACAACTCCAGTATTACATTTTCATACGTGTCATACAGCACCATTTAAAATCTGATCTGAAGTAATCTTTTGGGGGGAAAAAGAGAAACAACTGTAATAATCTGAACAATAAAGATTTAATTAAAAATATTATATATCTATATAATTGATTTCAGAGAGGAATGGAGGGGGAGAGAGAGATAGAAACATCAGTGATGAGAGAGAAGCATTGATAGGCTGCCTCCTGCATGCCCCACACTGGGGATCAAGCCCACAACCCAGGCATGTGCCTAACCAGGAATTGAACCATGACCTCCTGGTTCATAGGTCAATGCTGGTGAACCGCACCAGCCAGGCTAAAGTCATCTTTTCAATTTTCTTCATTGTTTCTCCTTTATGCCTTTTCATTCCCTCTCCTCTCCCTTGAGTCCCACTTCTAGATCTGTTCTTAGAGTAACCCCTACTTCCCTTCATTGCTGCAGATTTTCCTCACACAGCTCCAGACTCACTGAGTGTCTCACCCTGAAGCCTCCCAGGGCCTACCCTTGCCAACATCGAGGCAACATGGTAGCAACTCAATGGGAGGGCTCTGCATCCAGACTGACTGGGTGACCCTGGACAAGTAACTTCCTCTTCTCATGCTTTCATTTATTCTTTTTTTTTTTTTTAAGTATTTTATTGGTTCTTTACAGAGAGGAAGGGAGAGGGATAGAGAGTCAGAAACATCGATGAGGGAGAAACATCGATCAGCTGCCTCCTGCACACCCCCCACAGGGGATGTGCCTGCAACCAAGATACATGCCCTTGACTGGAATCAAACCTTGGACCCTTGAGTCCGCAGGCCGATGCTCTATCCACTGAGCCAAACCGGTTAGGGCTTTCATTTATTCTTGTGAAAATGGAAATAATAATAATAGTACTTGTCTTGTTGTTGTGAGGATTAAATGAGCTAATAGTGCCTGGAACTTCGTAAATGCTCAATAAAAATTGGCTATAATGCCCTGGACAGTATAGCTCAGTTGATTGGAGCATCATCCCATATACTGGAAGGTTGCAGGTTCGATATCTCTCTCTCTCTCTCTCTCTCTCTCTCTCTCTCTCTCTCTCTCTCTCTCTCTCTCTTTCCAGGGAACACATGTTCCTCCAACTCAGGATTTTGAATGAGCTCTTCGTGTACTTATGGTTCACCTCCTAACCAGGCGGGAATAACATCTTGTTCCTCTTTACACCGTGATGATGCACCAGCAAATGAGAGAGAATTCAGTTACTATGTTAATTCAACAAAAGGAGAGTAAAATAATCCCTTAGGTCGATCTCCTGATTTCCCTGCGATTTGTCTCAGGATGTATTCACTTCCGACATGCCTGCCATAGTGTATCTCACTTTTCTGAGTGTCATCCTAATGCTTACAAAGGCACAAATTCTCTGCAATAGGGTCAGTAGACGCAAGAGGCTTGACTATGGAGCCTGCTGAAGGTATTTTCAAAGGTCATCTTGACTGCACAGACGTTTAAACTCACAGGAGATATTTGGAACCTAACTTGGAGTGCACTGAGGCTCTGCTAACACTCCCACTCCTTCATGCATCGCACATGGTAGGTACCCACATATCTAGAGACTAGACTAAGGATTTATGCTGTTGCTTGTGAGGACGATTGAGATGACATCACTTTATAGTATGTCCTGCTTACGTCTAGAATAATAACAAGCCTGACAGTGGCAACACACCGATAGCAAACACTTGGCTTATTTAATCGTTAGAACGACCCCAAAAGTTAGATTCCATTAACAGCCCAATTTTGCAAGTAAAGAAACGGAGGCACAGACTGCTTAAATACGTAACTGGCCCAAGCCCACGGAGGTAGTCAGGTGTGGGGCCACAGGACAGACGCTGCCCATTGTGCAATCCTGCCCTTGGCCTTCTGTGATTAATGGCTCATATCCTGGTCTGTCGTCCATTAGATGGTAAGCTCCTTGAGGACAAGAACTGTGACTTACCTAGGTCTATGTGCCCGAAACATGGCTTCTTCTATTTGCATGTTTAACACAGGCCTATCTACGGGGGGACTTATAACGAAAGGAAGGCAATGGCATCCTTGAATCAGTTTGTCCAAGTTTACTCACTATAGCTTAGTGTCCCCCAAAGTCTTTTACAATGTCTATTAAAGGCCAAGAAGTTCTTCTGAACTTTATATTCTGTTTCTTTCCACCTTATCATGGGTTGAAGGAAATCTAAAGTTAGAATTCAGAAGAATTTTGTGGCGAATTTCATGAGTCTATGGTATTAAACATTCTTATAGGAGCTCAGTTACCATACAGCCTTCTTTGATATGCTGGACACTTTGAAAATTTTTCATGTGCTCTAACAAATCAGGAAATCACTTACAGTTGATTACATGGCGATTGTGGCTATTTCTGTAAGAAGCTAAGTATTAGGTTTTGGGGGGGTATAACCCCTAGGAAGGAAGCAGTCCTTTTTGGACAAAATCAGATTTCATAGACGCTGCCTTCCCTAGGAATGTGGAAACTGTTACTCTCAGTTATTTACCTCACTCCAGAGGCATTTCAAGTGTCAACACTACAAAAACGAAAATTTAGTCAGCTAAAGTCCCATGTGAGCATTAATTTAAGAAGCAAAAGTATATTTCTATTAACATTAGTTAGCATTCTCTTCTCAATATTTAAGTCAACTATTCTTATAGTAGAGAATTTCATGTTCCTTGATTTTTATGCTCTGTATATAGCTCAATGGCAGAATAATAATAATAAAATAACCACAACATATATAGTCAAAACTCGTTAAATTGTGCCCGGGGAACATACCCATTTTGGAATTTAGAAATGACCATAATAGGCCCAAAGGATTCCTCTTTGGCCAAGTACATGTGGTCTTCCACGTCTGTGAAAACAGTCGGTTCCATAAAAAAGCCTATTTGAGAAATAGGAAAAGAACGTCAATTATAGGTTACTCTTCAATGAACAGTTCTTATTTAATTACATCACACATCTTTTTCTTCCCTCTGGGTCAGTAAAACCAAGAAAACTTTCATTTTCCTATTTGGCATTAGCATTCCTAGGTTCTTATATTTATAATGCCTTTATTGCCAACATTTCAAATATATGTAAAAATAGACAATATAGTATCATGAATAGTAAAATATTTACTTATATTTGCTATGTTTGATTCATTTTTTTAAAGATATATTTTATTAATTTTCTACAGAGAGGAAGGGAGAGAGATAGAGAGTCAGAAACATTGATGAGAGAGAAACATCGATCAGCTGCCTGTAGTACACTCCCCACAGGGGGTGAGTCCGCAACCAAGGCACATGCCCTCAACCGGAATCGAACCTGGGACCCTTGAGTTCGCAAGCTGATGCTCTATCCACTGAGCCAAACCAGTCAGGGCTGATTCATTTTTCACTTGCTGAAATATCTTAGAGGAAATTCCAGAAATTACAACTTTGACCTCCAAGTATTTCAGTACAAATCTTAAAAAGGGCATTTTCTTACATACTGCACAATACATTATCATACTAACAAGTTTATGCTAATTTCTTATTCATAATTTACACTTCAGTTTCTGGTTGTCTGGAAAGATCTTGTTACAGTTTACCTGTTCAATTCAGGATTTAAATAAGTTCTACACATTGTATTAGGTTGTTAGATCTCTTGTGTCCTTTAATCTAGAATGTTTCCCCTTTATCCCTGCCCCTTATTTTTCATGCCATTGATGTGTTAAACAGATCAAATCATTTGTTCTACAGAATACCTTGCATTTTAGATTTGTCATTGCTTCCTTGGGATGGTATTTAATTTGTTCTTCTATCCTCTGTATTTCTTGTAAATGGAAAATTTGACCTACAAGCATGGTTAGGTTCAGGTGAAATGTTTTGGGCAAGAATACTTTCCAGGTGGTATTGCTCATTGCATCTTATAGAAGACACAGCATATCCAGTCGCCCTGTTCTCCCTGCTGCTAAGATTGATCAGCGGTTCTAAGTGGTGACAACCTGACCCCTCCATTATAAAGCTGTGCTCTTCTCCTTTTGCTGGCAAGCAATCTTGGGGGTGATACTTCGGGATCTTACAAATGCTCAGGTCCCCATCAACCTTTTACCTAATAACTTTAGCCTCTCTGATGATCATTGCCTGAATCAATTATTTCATTCAATTAGGGAGTGTGATTGATTGATTTATTTTTGTTAATCCTCACTGAAATATTTTCTCCATTGATTTGTAGAGAGACTGGAAGGGAGAAAGAAAGGGAAAAAGAGAGGGTGAGAGAGAGAGGCAGAAAGAGGGAGGGAGAGAGGGATGTAGGGCAGGAGAGAGAGAAAGAGAAACATTGATGTGAGAGACACATCAATTGGCTGCCTCCTGCACTTACCCCGACTGGGGCCAGGGATTAAACCTGAAACCCAGGCATGCCCCCTTGATTGGGAATTGAACCTGCGACCCTTCAGCGCAGGGGTGAATAACGGGGTAGTGGGGATGGATGGAGGGGGAGTGTGTGGGAGGATGCTCTAATCACTGAAATACACCAGCCAGGATGGTAAATTTTTTTATTCTGTTATATTTTTCTAGATTATTTAGCAGGGATCCTTTTGCAAAAATAAAAAAGTCTCCTTTATCACCTACTCAGTTATCTGGAAATTTAGTTCATACAAGGAAACACATGAGAAATGTTGAATTCTTCCCCTTTTCATTGCCAATTTTCAGAGTAGGGTGTTGGCACACAATCGACCTACAGGAGTACAAAACGAGTTTTTGCAGTTGTCTTTTTCTCCTTTCGAGTATAACAGTGAGCCATTCGCGTGCTTCAGTAACAAGTACTGCGCTGGACCAGAGGAATGACTGGCTCCCAGGCTCTGCTGGCTAAGATGACATCTCACAGTGCCAGGAAGGAAGATCAGCAGCTGCTGAGCAACACAGACACGGGTGCCCGTGCTTACGGCACAGCGAAGGGCCTGTCACATCTATTTCCTGAGTGGGTTTTCCCAGCCTCGTATAGCAGGATGTGCACGTTTCACCCCATTTCACACGGGAGGATCAGAAAACCTGTGTTGTCCAATGTGCCACCGTTTCTAAGTGGCCAAGCAGGAGCTAAAAAGGAATTCTTCCGACTTTGGAGGCAAGCGGTGTTGCTCTAAAAGCCGTTCCCGTCTACGTGAACTTCGCAGGTGGTCGTCTTACCTGGCCTTGGAACTTGCCTTCCCCCGTACACCAGGGTGGCCCCCTCTTTCACTCCTGCTTCACAGTATTGAAGAAGCTTTTCCAGATGGGCTTTGTGATTCTGGGGCCCATGGTCAGTAGATCTGTCAAGCGGATCCCCAATTTTCATCTTCTTAATTTCTTCCACCTGTATGTCACCCAGTTCGCAAAACACAATTGGCTATTAATAATGATGATACTGGGTACCCTTGACTGAGCTTCTACCGTGTGGCGGGTGTTGAGCTAAGCTGTTAAAAGACTTGTCACATTTTGTCTTCAAAGCAGCATTAGAACTGGGTAGTTATTATTTCCATCTCACAGCTGAAGAAACTGAGGCTTAGAGAGGTTAAGTGACTTGCCCAAGGGCACACAACCACCGCATACTATAGTTTTGTTAAGCTCTTCACTGCTGAGTTGTAACAGAACATAGCTACAAATGCTGTTTTAAAATTATCCTGAGAACATATATGCATAACCCAGGGACACAGACAACAGAGTGATAAAGATGGGGGTGGGGTGGGGGCTGGGGAGGCTGGGTGGAAGAGGGCAAAGGGTTGGGGAGGGGAATGGGAAAACATCTGTAATAGCATCAACAATAAAAAAAATTATCCTGCATGTTAATCCATTAAAACAATAAATGTGATGATCTGGAATTTTTATTAAAACAGTGTGTTTACAGCCAGCTGGCCGGCCTGACTCAGTGGTTGAATGAGGAGGTCACAGTTTGATTCCCGATCAGGGCACATGCCCGGGGACCAGGCTCAATCCCTCGGAAAGGGTTTGGGGGAGGCCGCCGTCTATGATTCTCATCATCGATGTTTCTAACTCGCCCTCTCCCTTTCTCTCTCTGAAATCAATAAAAACATGTTTATTTTTAAAAATGCAGTGTGCTTACACTCTTCATGACAAAAGAATTTCCAAATGGCCACATAGTTCTCTCTTTTTCTCTCCCCAGGTGTGGCAGATTGGCCTTCCTTGTGAAATTCTCATGGCACAGCCATGCCAGAGGAATGGCTAGACTGTTCCGATGAAAAACCATCTTCATTGAACAGTGTTCATCACTGGCGTGTCTTTGTAATCACTTCTTATACATCTCAATTTTCTTAATCTATTTCTGCATTTTCTAGTGTTAAGTCCAATTCTACTAAGAAGAAAGAATGGGAGTAACTGGGACCTCACAGGCCCATGACTTTGAATTTAGACCTGGCAATAACCCCTCAGGAAGTGCTCAAAGAGATACCTGTTGAATGAATGAATGAATGAATATAAATTGCATGTATATAAAATGTGTGTGTTGATGAATTGATATAGTAAATCCTTAACATTTCTGGTCTCAGAATTTGAAATTTCAACAAACTATAATTGTGAAAACCCATGACATGGTACTATAACTATTTTCCTGAGGCACAAAATTGCATTGCAGGGACATGTAGGAGGCAGCCCCTGCCCACAGCGTGCCTCTCCATCTGACTTCCTTGTTTTCTACTCTCATAAAAAAAGAATGTTTGCCTCTTGGGGGTGGGGTCAGGGAATTGGCTCTTACAAAAAAAAAAAAGTTGGATGATGGTTTTTCAAATATAAAACAAATTTATGATTACTATTGCCATCATCCTATATAATAAAAGCCTAATGTGCTAAGTGTCTGGTCATCCAGTAAATGATATGCCAAGGCCACTCAACCACTTGCTATGATGTGCACTGACCACCAGGGGGCAGATGCTCTGACCAGTAGGTTAGCTTGCTGATGGGGTCCAGCCGATCAGGACTAAGCGAGAAGGGCTAGACATACCCTGGAGCCCTTCTGTTGTTCCTCCCCAGCTGGCCAATCACCCACATCCCTCCCTGGCCCCAATCATGCACAGGTGGGGTCCCTCAGCCTGGCCTGCACCCTCTTGCAATCCGGGACCACTCAAGGGATGTCAGAGAGCTGGTTTTGTACTGATGGCAGAATGACCAGTCACTATGATGCACACTGACCACTAGGGGGCAGATGCTCAATGCAGGAGCTGCCCTCTGGTGGTCAGTGTGTCCCCACAGGGGGAGCAGCGCTTAGCCAGAAGCCAGGCTCATGGCTGGCAAGTGCAGAGGTGGTGGTGGGAGCCTCTCCCGCATCCATGGCAATGCTAAGGATGTCCGACTGCCGGCTTAGGCCCGCTGTCTGTGGGGAGCAAAGCCGGCAGTCAGACATCCCCTGAGGACTCCTGGACTGCGAGAGGGCATAGGCCGGGCTGAGGGACCCTACCCTCCACCAATTGCACAAATTTTGTGCACCAGGCCTCTAGTAATAATATAATGTAGTTTAGTTTAGAGTTTATTTTAGTCACAGAATTCATCTTAATAGTTCTATAAATGATTTTTAGTCTATATTTACAGAATCATGACCAATCAATAGTAGGCATCTGTCTATCTGTTTCTCTCTCTCTCTCTCTCTCTCTCTCTCTCTCTCTCTCATCTATCCTGATGAAAGATATGGTATTTGTCCTGTTAACTGTGAACTGAGGATTTGTAAGGATTGAACAGTGTATCTCTCATAGTTAATTTAGGGGTTTATAAAAACCCCAAGTGTCATGAATCTAATATACTATAAATGCAGAGCCAGGTATAGGTAATAACAGCTCTTAAGAGTTTTGTTTATACAGACCTATAACTTTTTACTATGAAAAATTATAAACACATATAAAAGTAGACAATATAATAAAACTCCATGTACCCATCACCCAACTTCAACAATTACCAATTCATGGCCAATTTATTCCACCTCTCCCTTCCTCCCCTCCTGGGGAGCAGGAGGGAAGCAAAGTCTAGACATTATATAATTGAACCTATAAATATGTCACACAGTGGCTCGAAAAGATAAGGACCGAATTGTTTTTTAAAAACATATAAGCACAGTACTATTGTCACACCTACAAATTTACTAAGTGTCAGAAGTACTTTTTGAGTTTAAGCAATTTCTGTTGGACTCGTGGAGCCCATTTAAAGGCGCCTTACCACTCTTGTCACAAATTCATCGTGGATGGATTCTTCCACAAACAACCGCCCCGCTGCAATACAGTTCTCTCCTTTGTTGAAAAACACCGCTCCCATGCCCTTGGGCAGCAGAGAAGAAAAGATTGTTGACGTTACTTGGGAAGTTTGGGTTGTAATAATATTGCACAAACTGAGAATAGATGCTATGAAAGGCAGCAGACAACAGAGAGGTCACAGACAAACACGACCCCTTGGCGTAGGTGGGGATGAGCGCTGCTGGAGGTACCCCGCTTTGATCTAGCATGCCTTTGGGGGTTTGTTTCTCCTTTCCCTCCCTTGGTCCATGAGCACTTAAGAAAAAAGTGTGCAAAACTAAGAACATACTAAGGACACATTTTACGTTGCAAGAAAGTCTAGATTATACATTTAAATGTGATGGCTGTATGGCAGATTTTGCTTTTGAGATCTCTACATTAGTTTGTATAAATCACGAATGTTTGCAAAGACTCCCCTGTCCCCCAAAGTTTTGAAAGCACCTTGATGAGACAAATTATAAAGACATTATTTTAAAAATATAGTGCTCAGAGTGTTCCCAAATCCAAGCATAAAGAGGATAGTTTCTACGATGATTAGACAAGGCTAAATCTCACTTTAAGATTTCTGGTGAGCTTCCCAGTGACATCACTAGCTTCCCTCTGCCATTATCAACTGACTCATTTCCACTGGCACCTTTCCTGCCTTTCCACTTCATAACCGATCAAGTGAGTACTTAACTAGCATTTCTTCTTCTCTGTGCTTTTTTGTTTGGTTCTAATTAATAAAGATTAAAGTTTCTAGATTTACATTTTTATAGGGTATTGTAAATAAATACAAACTGTATACTTGAAAAGAAAAGATTTCTGATGAGCAATGAGGTGAAATGTGTTTTAGAAATAGGCACTTATTTATTTGGATTTGACCCACTCTTACCATTCGCACGGCTTTGTCAATTTCACAGTCATTGAATATTATAAGTGGGGATTTGCCACCAAGTTCAAGAGAAACTTTCTTTAAGTTGCTCGCAGCACTAGAGAAAAATAAATGGGAAATGAGCATTTAGCCTCTCTCTCTCTCCTCCTCCTCCTCCTCCTCCTCCCCCCGCCACCATAAATTACCACTCAACATGGAAAACATAATTGAGCCGTAGAAATATTCAGAAACTTATGCAAAGACAAAACATGAATGGTTGAATGGTGATAATTGCTGAAGCTGGGTGGTAGGCACATGGAAGTTCATAACGCTATTCTGTGCACTTTGAATATATGAGAAATGTTCCATAATGAAAGTTTTGTTGTAAATTTTGTGGTAAATGACTAGAGATCCTTATAGGTAAATTCAGATTATTTAGGTATAACAATTTCGGTTACATAAAGGCCTGGCAAGGAATTTAGTCTTAAACTTGGTTGCTGAAGCATTGGAAAAAAATATATAAATATAGATTTTTAGAAGTAAATTGTTTATTTTCCCTTTCTTGCAGAAATACTATTTAAAACATTTTTAAACTTTAAAGAAATCCAGAAAAAAGGGAAAAAATCAATCCCATGGCTCAATTACTTTTTTTTTTTTTTTACCATTTTGATATAGTTTTTTTCTGGTCTGTGCCCAACCATAGCCTTTGCCTTATTTAACATGGTTGGGAATCACCCAATATATACAATTTATAGCTTATTTTCCTTTCCATTTACCATTTTAATAACACTTCTCACTGTTATTAAAATGTTCCATGAACATGAGTGCACAGTATTCTGTTATGCTGACTTCCTTTAGCTATTGCTTTATTTTGAATATTTAGATTATTTGCATTAAAAAAATTTTTTTAAAATATGCTTTTATTGATTTCAGAGAGAGGAATGGAAGGGAGAGATAGACACATCAAGGACGAGAGCAAATCATCAACTGGCTGCCTCCTGCACGCCCCCTATGGGGATCCAGCCTGCAACCCAGGCAGGTGCCCCGACCAGGAGTTGAACCGTGACCTCCTGGTTCCTAGGTCGACACTGAGCTACACTGGCTGGGCAGATGATTTGAAAATTTTATTTTTAATTTTTAAAAATAGGTTTGTATTGATTTTTGTTAGAGAAAGAAGAAGAGAGAGGGAAAGGGAGAGAGAGAGAGAAATATCAATGTGAAAGAGAAACATCAAGTGGTTTCCTCCTGCATACACCTGGGCCAGAGAACGGGGATCAAACCCACAACCTGGGTATGTGCGCGGACCAGGAATGGAGCCAGCGTAAATGATACTCAAGCAACCAAGCCACACTAGCCCGGGAGATGATTTGTAATTTATTTTTTTTTAAAAAACAATGTTACTGCTTTTTTAGAAATTAATTTTATTAATAATCCAGATTTGCCATTTATATCTTTTTGGTTTCTCACTTATGCTCCAAAAACAATTTGGGCCGCAGATCTAGTACAGAAAATGTTTTGTGCTGGATTATTAAAGCTGTGAGGCGAGGGTGGAATTTCACTGTGGCTCTAGTTTTATGGACTGTGGGCGTTTACACTTGGGAAGGTATTTTATTATACTCACACAGGTCAACGCCCTGCAGGGATAAGTAGATTTCTCTTCTAAATCTGATGGGATTTTTCTTCCTCCCAAAGCACCCTACTCCAAGAAGCAAAAGCTAAACCCAAAACCTGGTTTGGCAGCATCTACAACACACTGACATCTTGAAACCGATACCTCCTCATGATCTGTTTGCCGATAGGAGTGGAACCGGTGAAACCAAGTTTGCGGATGTCAGGATGTTCCGAGAGGCGCTGTCCTGCCACGCCGCCTGTGGAATGAGGGAATCAAACGTGATTTCAAACATCAGTCACGTTCTAAGGGCCGGCGTGGCTTTGAATCCACTGAAGGAGATTTCCAAACTCTCATTTGAATCTTAGTTTTACATTTTCTGTATTAATTATAAAAATCTAAACAATGTCCTCCGTGCAACTATCCCCTCCCCCTCCCTACCCGCAAAAGATAGGCAAGCCCTGTTGTTGTTTTTCAACTTCCAAAATAGTTGTTGAAAATTGAAATGGGCCACCTTGGGGTAGTTTTACAATGTGGGACTATTTCTGTCCCCGCCCTATCATGCACCATTATGTTTCCATTTTAAGATTTTAGGGCATGGCCCCGTATATTTATCCTTCAGTTAACTGCTTGGTAAACAGTATTTAGATTTAATATAGTTATAATCCAGGACAGACTCCAGTGGGAAAACAGCCCCTCAGCTACCCCTGTACCATTCATTAACTAGAGTGAAAGGGGTCTTTTGATGGCTTACCTGAGCCCGGAATGATGTTGATTACCCCCTTGGGAAAGCCAGCTTTAACGGAGAGCTCTGCAAACTTCAAAGCAGTCAAGGGCGTGACCTGAATAGAAGCAGACGGCAATGACCTTCTTCAGACTCTGTCTTGGCCCTTAGATCAGCACCCAGCTTTTCATCTACGGCAGCACTAGAGCTCACTTTTATTGTTTTCTTTTATTTTGACATAATTACAGCAAAGTTGCAAAAAGTGGTACAGAGGATGCACGTCTCTGATGTTAAGTAGATGGAGAGGAGGGGCTGTGGCGGCCAGCCCCTGGCGTCTTACCTGCGCTGGCTTGAGCACTAAGGTATTGCCTGCTGCGAGACAGGCGGCACTCTTCCATGCCAGCATCATCAGCGGGTAATTCCAGGGGATGATAATGGCACAGACACTGCGGAGGAAGAAAGTCGACATCCTTGGTTGTCTCAAAGCAGCATGAGTCACTCAGAGACACTTGCTTCCCTTGTCTTACCCAAGTGGCTCCTTCTTGGTGAAGGTCAGATTGCGATTTGGACGGGCCTGGTTGATAGGGATGGTAGAACCCTAGGACACAAAAGAGGCTGATACTTATTTTACTCTTTGAAATGAGTAAATTTAATGTTTCAGAATAGATGGGAGATTTGAGGATATCATAGGTGGTTTAACATTGGTTCCCTTTAATCTCAAAGAACGCATTTTCTGTCTGCCTCTCTTGTTTTGCCTAGCTTACAGGAATAGACAGTGTTCAGTTGATAAGAAATATATCCACATCAAGACAGGAACTTCTATTCATTTCTTCAAAGAATCGAGGCATGGGGGAATAAAGGTAATTCTAATTTATTCACCTCCATTCTAATTTCTTGGCATGGTAGAGAATGTTAATTGCCTGCCCAATATTCATTATCCCCTTTTTCCTTATTAATGAGGGGGATGGCAATGTGCTCAGGTAAGAAACTTTCCCAGTTTTCATAGAGGACAGGGATGGTCAATGGAAGATGTAAGCACAGGGCATTGAGCGGGGAAAGAGCACAGCTCACACAAGTGCTGTTTTCCTGCTCCTCCCACTTCTTCCTGCTCAGAATGTTGCTGAAATGGCTGGCACTGCAGTGACTATCATGAGACCATGAGACAATCCCAAGAGTGAAGATCACAGGGTCCTAAGGATGGCCCGGCAGAGAGAGACGGAACCTTCACCTCACATGCTAGATCTGATTGCCTGCCTTTGGACTCCTTGAAAGTGAGACCAAAATCTTACAGAAGGGGTGGCTCTTACACAGTGTCCATCCCTTTTCCTTTCAGAATGACCTATACGGAGACAACATCTGCGCTCACCTGAATTTTGTCGCACCAGCCAGCAAAATATCTGAATGTTTGCACAGACATTCCAATGTGAGTCTTCAGAGCCAAGGTGTAGACCGCGCCGGAATCCAGGGCTTCAATGGTTGCCAGCTCTTCTTGGTTCTCTTCCAGTAGGTCTGCAAGTCTGTATGGCCCGTGAAAGAAATCCACCCAACAAATACTGATTGAGCCCCAGTGTTGTATAAGGCACCCTCCTAAGGGCTGAGAATTCAGAGGTGAACATAACTGGACCAGGTCTCTGTCCTCAGGGAGAACACAAGAAGACAGACATTAAACAAGTAATGTCGTAAATCATTTGTTGCAAGAGTTACAAGAGAAGCAGAGGGTGTTGGGAGCCTGTACAATTTGCCTCATAAATGTACAAGAGGTAGAACAGTGACTGAGCTGAGGAGATCAATGAGAGAAACCATGGGCTTGTGGACAGTCCATGAAAATACAGGGAGACGTTAGAGTGCAAGCCACAGCCCTGGAGAACCCATGAACACGTGAGGATTTCTGGTTGGTGCAGAATTACCGCATTTCCAACACTAACTGACAAGGAAAAGATAGAAATAGATGGGGTAAGTTACAGACACAACAGATTTCTGCATGGTGTCCAGTTTCTGCGGGAAGATAAGTCTAGGACTGTCTAATGACTATGAAATAGTAAAAATTCATCTTTTTTGTTCACTTTGGTTATTTGCTTTCCTATAGTAGTTGTCTGAGCTGTCTCCCCTCTGGACCATTCCAAAGCCAGGCATGAAATCCCCCAACCCCAGTCTTTCTTCCAGATCCTGCTCTAAGAGATCTTTTGACCAAGGCTAGCTATTTGGCTTAAGAAAGCAGAAAACTTAATTTATAATCGAATTGACTCATTCTTGACATACTCAGTTATCAACTTATAATACCCTTTCGGCCTTAGTATTTCCCTTCATTACTCTTGTTTCCTACACATAAAGGAGGTTTAATTTTTATCTTTGAAAAATCACAGGACCCGGCTGGTGTGGCTCAGTGGTTGACCACAGATCTATGAGCCAGGAGGTCACAGTTTGATTCCTGGTCGGGTTTTATGCCCAGGTGGCAGGCTCAATCCCCAGTAGGGGGTGTATAGGAGACAATCGATTAATGATTCTCTCTCATTGGTGTTTCAATCTCTTTCTCCCTCTCCCTTCTTCTCTGAAAGCAAAACAAACAAACACACAAAATATATAAATTTTTTAAAAGAAAATAACAGGGTGCTCGATATTCTGCACTCATGGCTGTTATCATTCTCCACCCTGCTCTGTGGCCTGGGAGGATGACCTTCATAGACTGTATCATTTGGCTTCCTTGCCCTTTCGCTGGGTTTGGCCAATGAGGGTCCAATGGGCAGCACTCCCAGAAGACTGGTGAACTAGAGGCAAACGTGGTCGGGAATTGGAATCCCCCGGCTGCCTCACAAATGGGCTGTGGTACAGCAGCTGCTGTGTCCCCCAACCAAAACCACCCTAGTGTGGTCTTCTCCTATAGCTTTAGACCTTCCCAGAATCTAGTACCAGCCCCTTCCTCTGTCCTTGGAGTAGTGGTAGCTGCCCCCTGCGGCTACCCTTGCCTGGGTACTTCATTATCCCTTGACCTAGTCTGCGTCTTGGTACATAGTCTTTTATTAAACTTCTTTTCCTACTGGGACCTTAAATGGTACAAAGAATAATACAAAAGTCAGGAACTCACATATATGAAATTTTGTAAGATATAAATAACAGCAGGCATGCTATATACCAGGTGTATATTAGGATGCTTTGAAGAAATATTTTATTTTTTAAATATATATTTTATTGGGTTTTTTTTTTTTACAGAGAGGAAGGGAGAGGGATAGAGAGAAACATCAATGAGAGAGAAACATCAATCAGCTGCCTCCTGCACACCTGCTACTGGGGATGTGCCCACAACCACAACCAAGGTACATGCCCTTGACCGGAATTGAACCTGGGACCTTTCAGTCCACAGGCCAACGCTCTATCCACTGAGCCAAACCGGTTAGGGCTGAAGAAATATTTTAAATCTTGGTAATGTTAGTCAGTATCAAAGTTCCGCAGACTTGGCTTCCTTGTCCTCTTACTGGGTTTAAAAAAAACATACCTGTACATCAATCTTCCTCTGTCTCTTGCATTCATTCTTCCCCATTCACCATTTTCAAAGGCAATTTTGGCTGCTGCTACTGCTTTATCAACATCCACCAAAGAAGCATAGGATACTTTGCATATTGTCTATTTCAAGATGAGTGAAAATAGGCTAAAGGTTATTTTATAGTGAGATATATGAATATGCTTCTTCAAATTAATATTATATTATAAAATCCAGAGAATTTTATGATAGAAATCCAATACATTCAGTAAAAAAGTAACAAAAAAAGGACACCCCCCTCCCCAAACAATTTTAACATGAAAATTGAGAGCCTGAAATTTGGTATTTCTCATGTCACACTACATTATGGAAAGACTCATTTAGGACAACTATAACTATTTCTTCTAGTGCCTTAGGGAAGTTGAGTTTCTTGCCTCAGAGCTTGCAGAAAACTTTCCCCACAGTTTTATTGTGTAGGTGTGCCTCTGATCTGTCTAAATTCGTCATAAATATTCATTCTGTAAAATGGGCTAACCGTAGGTAACAGCAGCCAGGCCCAGAACTGAACAGTTGAAAAGAATGCAGGAAGTACATTTATATGAAGTGCTCAGAGGCAGAGTGACAGAATAAAGTAACTTCTTGAGACTGTCTGACAACTGTGAATAAATTAAAAATTCACAACCAGTGGTCACTGTGCCCACTGAGCAATCACTCACAGAGCCGTCTGTTGGGTTGATGGTGTCATAAGTCTTTCCATCTTCAGCATCTGTGAACTGTCCATTTATGAAACACTGATATGGCATATTTACCGTCATTTCATTGACCTCCTTGGAAACCTAAGAGAGAGTTATAGTAATAGATTCAATGGAGTTCTGTGCTTACCCATTTGATACTGACCAGCAATAAAGAAGCTATTCACTAGTGCAGAGGGCGAAGTTAAGTCAGTGGGATTCTAGTTCCTACTTTCCGAAGAGACAAGTGTATGTAAGATCTGGGCCTCAAGATGTTCAGGTTGGCTACTGAGGCAGCTGGTTGCCATCTGTGATGACGGAAGTGCTTGAGGTTGGGCTGTATTAAGATCTAATTTTTTCCCCCTTATACATATGAAGAAACATTAACACAAAAGACCTCCAGGTAATGGAAACAGCACCATCTAGTGGCAACACCTATGGAGTGCAGCCACTGCTTTTATTTAAGCCTTGAAATTGCCTTTATCAATAGGTTTCCTTTTACACCGATGCCATTTTGAGTTTGCTTTCCTTATGTTTCTTCCCATTTCCACTTTCTCTCTCTTACATGTGTTGCCTAAATTGTACTCTCCACAATTAGCTAGCAAGTGCTGAAAGAAAAACCTGTCAACCAAAAATTCAATTTACAGCAAAAAATACCCTCCAAGAACAAATGAGAAATTAAGTCATTCCCAAATGAACAAAAACTGAGAGAATTCATTGCTATCACCTTGCCCTTTAAAAAATACTAATAGTTGTCCTTTGGGCTGAAATTATAGGACACAAGACAGTAACTTAACTCTACATGAAGAAATAAAGAACACCGATAAAGTAAATACAAAAGTCAGAACAAATGCAAAAAATGACTGCATGAGGCAGTAATTATAAAATGATGTTGGTGATTTTATAATGTATAAAGTTGTAATTTGCATGAAAATAGTAGCAAAACTGAAGATTAGGGAGCAGAGTATGTTTTAAGCAAAAATGTCCATTGTTATCCTCAAGGCAACTACTAAGAAAATAATCAAAAATATATAGTGAAAGTAACAATAAGGGATTAAATTGGCATACTAGACAATATCCATTTAAAAGGAAGCAGTAAAGACAGAATAGAGAAAAAAAGGCATAAGACATATAGAAGCACAAGTGACAAAAGAACAAATAGATAAATTAGGCTTAGTCAAATTTTAACACTTTTGTGTGTCCAAGGACACTATCAAAAGAGTAAAAAGAAAGCCCACAGAATGGGAGAAAATATTTACAAATCATATATCTGATTAGGGTGAAAATATATAAGGTCTCTTAAACCTCAAAAATTAAAAAGACAAACTCCCAAGTGAAAAATAGGCAAAAGATTTGAATAGATATCTCTTCAAAAAAGATATACCAATAGCCAATAAGCACACGAAAAGGTGCTCATCACTAGTCATTAGAGAAATGAAAATTAAAACCACAGTGAAATACCAGGTCACACCCATTAGGACAGCTAAAATAGAAAAGACAGAAAATAGCAAATAGCAAATGTTGGTGAAGACATGGAGAATTAAATTTTCCTACATTGCTAGTGGGATTGTAAATGGTGTAGCTACTATGGAAAAGAGTTTGGTAGTTCCTCAAAAAGTGAGACATATGACTCATCAATTCCACTCCTAAATATATACCCAAGAGAACTAAGAATATATGTGCACACAAAAACTTATACAATCGTTTTCATAGAAGTATTATTTGTAATAGTAAAAAAGTAGAAACAACCCAAATGTACATGAAATGAGGAATGGATAAACGAAATGTGGTGTATCAACACAATGGAATATTATTTGGCCAGAGAAAGGAATGCAGTGACAGTACATTCTACAACATGGTTGAATCTTAAACAAATTATGCTAAGTGAAAGAAGCCAGCTACCAAAGGCCACATCTAAACTAATAAAAGCGAAATATTAAAATTAACCGTTTCTCCGAGACAGGGTAAGCCACGCCCACCAGCCAATCAGAGCGGCTGTATGCAAATTAGCCCAGCCAACATGGCGGCCGCCACTCCCGGACCTGAGTAAACAGCCCTTTCCATTGCGGCAG
>PVJC01034166.1:0-18968 GCA_004026665.1 Murina feae | reverse complement strand
GAGAGATCAACATAGAGGGGTGCCTGCTCCAAGCCTCGATGGTGTGCCTGGGGGCAGGCCCCCAGCAGGTAGACACACACAGGAGGACTGCTCCAAGCCTCAGATGCAGCTGGGAGCAGGTCCCCAGTGGCCACACACACACACACACACACACACGGCGCCTGGCAGACTGGGGCCATAATAGGACATCCACTGAGGGGTCCCAGACTGTGAGAGGGCACAAGCCGGGCTGCGGGACTCCCTCCACCCCGAGTGCACAAATTTTTGTTCACCGGGCCCCTAGTTGTATATATAAGGTGCTCCCAAAAATGTATACACACTTGGAATAATTATGAAAGTCATCCTATCTAATAAAAGGGTAATATGTGAATTAACCATCACTCCCCCACTCCTTCACAAAGATGGCAGTGGCCACGGAGTTGGAGCGAGCAGGAGGCTTGAGTTGCCCCTGGTGATGGAAGAAGCCAAGTTTACCACCTGCCCTGACTGGTACTGGGAGCCACTCAAGGCTACAAAGTTTGAATTATAGAAGATAAATAAATCCTAGATACCTGCTTCCAGTCTATGGGCATGGCTAACCTGCAAACAGCCCTCACTCCCTCACCCAGTCTGGCCAGGCACCCCAACGGGACCCCCACCCTGATCTGGGACACCTTTAAGGGCAAACCAGCCAGCCCCCACCCATGCACCAGGCCTCTATCCTATATAATAAAAGTGTGATATTCAAATTGACCATCCCTTCAGGATACCTAAGCCACACCCACCAGCCAATCAGAGCGACTGTATGCAAATTAGCCCAGCCAACATGGAGGCTGGCACTCAGGGAGCTGAGTAAACAGGTAGTTTCTATTGCAGCAGGAATGAAACTGTTTGCGGGCCACCTGGGCTTCTCTCCGCTCCAGGGAACATATTTGCAATATTGTTTCAATTCTAGGAGCTGAAACAAACAGCAGGCTGGCCTTACTTCTAAGGGAAACATTGTTTCATTATAGAAGCCAGAGCTGAAGCAGAGAGGAGGTTTCATTACATGCCTAGGCCCCAGCTTAAAGGAACAGTGTATCAATTATAGAAGATAAACAAACCCCAGGAACGTGCTTCCAGCCAGCCTTGCTGGGACATTGGGTCAATGGGAGCTATGGGCAGCCTGAAAGCCTGAAAATGCCCCTCAGCTCATCACCCAGGCTGGCTACACCCCAATGGGGTGAGGATCCACACTGGGGGGCTTGGCTAGTCTGCAAACAGCCATCAGCCCCTCACCCCGTCTGGCCAGGTACCCCATCAGGGACCCAAAACCTGAAGGTACTGTGAGCAGCCTGAAAACAGCCCCCAGCCCATCACCCAGGCTGGCCACACCCCAATGGGGTGAGGATCCACACTGGGAGGCTTGGCCAGCCTGCAAACAGCCATCAACCCCTCACCCAGGCTGACCAGGCACACCAGCAGGTGGACATCCCCAGAGGAGTCCCAGACTGTGAGAGGGCACAGGTCAGGCTGATGAACCTCCTGAGTGCACAAATTTTTGTGCACCGGGCCCCTAGTCATATATAATAAAAGGGTAATATGCAAATTGACCCTAACAGCAGAACCACTGGGAATAACTGGTCACTATGACACACACTGACCACCAGGGGGCAGATGCTCAATGCAGGAGCTGCCCTGGTCGTCAGTGCACTCTCATAGGGGGAGCTCTGCTCAGTCACAAGCCAGGATGATGGCTGCCAGCACAGCAGTGGTGGCGGGAGCCTCTCCTGCCTTCTCTGCAGCACTAAGGATGTCCCACTGCAGCTTAGGTCTGCTCCCCGCTGGTAAATGGATATCCCCCAAGGGCTCCTGGGCTGCCAGAGAGATGTTTGACTGCCAGCATAGGTCTGATCCTCTGGGGACCAGGCCTAAGCCAGCAGGTGGACATCCCCTGAGGGGTCCCAGACTGCAAGAGGGCACAGACCAGGCTGAGGGACATCCCACCCACCAAGTGCACAGATTTTTGTGCACTGAGCCTCTAGTATTTATTAAAATACATTTAATTTTCAAAGTGTAATAGAGATCAGCTGTTAAAGTGCATATACAGCCCTAACCAGTTTGGCTCAGAGGATAGAGCATCAGCCTGTGGACTGAAGAGTCCCAGGTTCGATTCTGGTCAAGGGCTTGTACCTTGGTTGTGGGCACATCCCCAGAAGGAGGTGTACAGGAGGCAGCTGATTGATATTTCTCTCTCATTGATGTTTCTAGCTCTCAATCCCTCTCCCTTTCTCTCTGTAAAAAAAATCAAAAGAAAAAAAATCAATGAAATATATTTTTTAAGAAAAGTGCATATCCATTTTACCACCACTTATTTATTTACTAGCCTACTGATGGACACTAGGGTGGCTTCCAACACTTGGATATTATAAATAATAAAGAAGCATATATTCTTTCTAAATAGTGTTTTGGATTTATTTAGATAAACACACAGAAGTGAAATTGTTGGGTCATAAGAAAGTTCCAATTTCAATTTCCCATAGTGGCAGCACTGCTCTGCATTCCCACAAACAGTGCAGAAAGGTTCCCTTTTCTCCAAATCCTGCCCAACAATGTTTTTGATTTACTGATAGTAGCCATTCTGACAGCTGTGAGATGACACCTCATTGTGGTTCTAATTTGCATCTCTGGTGATTAGTGACACTGGGCACTTTTCATATGTCTATTGGCCATCTGTATGTGCTCTTTGGGGAAGTCACTATGCAGGTCCTTTGTTCGTTTTTTAAATTGGATTGTTTTGTTTTGGGTGTTGAGTTTTATAAGTTATTTATAAACTTTGGATATTAACCCCTTATTAAATGTATCATTGACAATTATTTTCTCCCATTCAGTGTGTTGTCTTTTCACTTTGTTGTATGTTTCTTTGCTGGGCAAAACTTTTTAGTTTGATGCAGTCCTATTTGTCCATTTTTTTCTCTTGTTTTCCCCTTGCCGGATGAGTTATATCAGAAAAAAAATTGAGCTAAGTGAAATTTCCTAGAATTTACTGCCTATGTTTTCTTCTATGACTTTTATGGTTTTGAGTTTACATTTAAATCTTTAACCCATTATGACTTTATTCTTCTATACTAGAGGCCCACTGCATGAAATTCATGCATGGTTGGGGTCCCTAGGCCTGGCAGGTGATCAGGGCTGATCTGTGAGGTGACTGGCGAGGTGATTGGGGGGTTCCTGATGGCTCTCACCTTGGCTAGCATGGCACCACCCACTCACCAGCCATGCCCCATGCCACCAGTCACCTCCCTCTGTGGGACGACTGGCCTGGCGAGGTAATCTGGACCCCTCCCTGGCACCCGGGCTGAGGGCAGCTCCTGTGTTGAGTGTCTGCCCCCTGGTGATCAGTGCATATCCCTGGTTATTTGGCTGTTCAGTTAATTTGCATATAATAATATGGGATCATGTAGGTGGTGTAGTTTCATTTTTTGTATGTTTCTGCCCAACACCATTTATTGAATATATTGTCTTTGCTCCATTGTATGTTCTTTCCTCCTTTATCAAATATTAACTGAGCATATAGATGTAGGTTCATTTAGGGGCTTTCTATTCTGTTCCATTGATCTATATATCTGTTTTATGCCACTACCATGCTCTTTTGATTAATATGGATTTGTGGTATAGCTTAATATCAGGTAGCATGATTTTTTTCAACTTTGTTACTTCTCAAGACTGCTGTGGCTATTTGGGGTCTTTGTGGTTTTATATAAAGTTTTTAAATGTTCGTTCTATATATGTGAAATGCGCTACTGGTATTTTGATAGGAATTGCATTGAATTGTTAAATTGTTTTGGGTAATATGTACATTTTAACAATGTTAATTATTCCTATTCATGAGTATTGTATGTGTTTCCATTTAATTGTATCTCCTTTGATTTCCTTCTTCAGTGTCTTACTGTTTTCCAAGTAAAAGTCTTTATCCTCCTTAGTTAAATTTACTTCTAGTCATGCCATTTTTTAATGCAATTGTAAATGTGATTTTTTTCTTAGTGTCCCTTCTCTTAGTTCATTATTGGTGTATAAAAATACAAACTATTTCTGGGTATTTATTTTGTAGCCTGCTACTTTATTGTTTATTTTTCAGTTCTAGTAGTTTTTTCAGAGTGTTATTTTCAACTGAAGTTCAAAGCGATGATAGCTCCCATAAACACAATACAAACAATATTCAGGTTTGGTAAATATGTATCTTGTTGATAGGAACTTTGGCAGAATAATTAAAAGCAGGTACATACCATGTCGGAGAAGTGGCCTTTTTTTTTGAGGAGTGATGAATGGATTTCCACTTCTTGTTGCTGTTGTTGCTTTAGAAAGATTGCAAGGAGAGTTAATACAAAATGCAAATAGGAAGGAAATTAATTTTTTCCCAATTACAGGTGCCTAGTGCATTAAGCAGTTATTATTATATACATCTTAAGATAAGAAAATGAGGTTTTTCATTTAGATAAAACGAGTTTGACTTAAAATATTATTTGTATTGATTTGAGAGATAGAGAGGTTTGTTGTTCGCCTTTTTTATGTATTTGTTGGTTAATTTCTGTATGTGTCCTAAGTGGGAATCAAACCTGTCACCTTGGTGTATCAGCACATCACTCTCACGAAGTGAGCTATTGGCCAGGGCGGGAGCTTGACTTTAATCCAGGCATTTCTGACTCCTAGCATCTTAGCTGCTCAGATGCCTGAATGGAAATAAACTGAATCTTGGTCCATAAGTGCTGTGACTCAGAGATGATTAAATTGTTTTCCTCTGTGATCCAGATGTAGACTTAGTGAAGAAAGTAAATTTTACTCTATAATTCAGCCAATTTTCTCTTTCAAAACCAGAGAGTAAATCCTAGTCCCTTGGGCAAATTAGATAAATGATTCTTCATTTCCCCACAAATCCTTTTGGCCAGGTTTCACTGAGCTCAGAGACCTTTTCTTAACCTCTATTATCAGATACTGTACATATTTGCTTTTGCAAAACTTCCCAGGTTTAATTTTCTTTGGTAGAAAATTTGATGCATATAAATTCATCAAGCACAAATTACATGTGAGTGTGATTTCCTGACTGCAATTAGCCCATCCTCTAAGAATCAGCTAATAAAGCAGAAATCAAATTCAACAGAGATTGTTCACAAAAGTAGTTCTAGACCTTATTTTCCCAAAGGAAATTATAGACTATGTCTATGCAAAGTCAGTTTTAATTTTAAAAAGTTAGCATTTCACCTTTTAAGAAGATGTTTCAATTTTAATAGAACTTTAAACAACAGATCTTTATAGACAATTGATTATGTATCGAGTCAATTTCTCAGATTGTGCTTTTCTGTTCTGATGTTTAGGGAGGGCAATCATGGGAACAGAAGGAAATGGGAACAAGCCGTGTAGCACTTCCTCTTTAAACTCCTATACGTTTGATTTTTTAAAATAAACTGTGTTTTATAATAACTTTGGATAAATACAGTAGATGGACAGAATATCACCAAGTATTTCTATATATATCATGTAAAATTTCACTCATTATCACTTTAAAATATATCTTTATTGATTTCAGAAAGGAAGAGAGAGGAAGATAGAGATGGAAACATCATTGATGAGAGATAATCATTGATCAGCTGCCTCCAGCACAATTCACAACCTGGGCATGTGCCCTTGACTGGAATCGAACCTGGGACCCTTCAGTCCCCAGTCCTATGCTTTAACCACTGAGCCAAACTGGCTAGGGCAGTTCCCCTCATAATTAACATCATATGTGACATTTATGTGTGGCATTTATGTGACAACTAATGATCATGTTGGCACCTTATGGTCAACTAAAGCTTGTACTTGCTTGCATTTCTGTGGTGTTTGTATGCTGCCCTTTTTCTGATCTTGGATCCCATCCAGAATGCCAGGGGTAAGCTCCTCTAAACTGGCAGTTTTTCAGACTTTCTTTGCTTTTGATGACTTTCACAGCTTTGAGGGAAGCTGTATGGACAGTTCCTCAATCTGGGTCAGTTTGTGTTTCCCTCAGAGTTAAACGAGGGTTCTATGGATGGGCATAATGTCACAGAGGTAAAGTGCCATTTTCAACACATTATATAAAAGAACACTGGTTGGAGGGGAGGTGCTTGTCAGGTTTTCTCAGCGCAAAGTGTCCCTTCCCAAAGTGTTCTCTTTGCAAAGAAGTCACTGAGCACAATCCCACTGAAGGGAAGAGGGGGAGGGAAATGTATACGAATTATTTGCTAAAAAAATAAGCACTGGGTTTTCCCAGGCCAAGTTGGCCTGGAGTACCGCCGCATGAGGGAACTGAATGTAGAGAAATAAAACATTACATGTAACGCACATCAAGTTGGGAGCTTTAGACACATGTTATTCTCTGACATTTCACAGGTGAGCAGAGTAAGATTAATAAGTTAATTAATTCTAAGGTAACAAATATTTTAACTCAGCTTTATTTTATTCCAAGTCAGTAATTTTTCTTTACTTTCTAAAGGAGAGAACATTGAGGAAGTTTGGTCTTTCTTTTACATAAGTTGCTTGCTTTGGTTTGTGTCCACATTTCCTAGCTCACTGGCACTCACTTGGTTCTCCAGATGGTTCCAGGTGTCAGGACAGTGGAGAGACACAGCAATTCCAGGCTCACACAGGTGTCCCCCCACCCCCCACCCCTGCAGGCAGAGCAGAGCCAGCTGCTGCACTAGGGAAGTACAGGCAGACATCATATTCTTGGTGTTAGTCCCCGAGCTGCCCTGCTGCTTGTAACAATACCGAGAGGAACAAGAATGAATAACGGAACTATCTTACCTGGCACCCTCTAGACACAAGAAGCAGACACTGGCCATGTGGGTTTTGATGTGTCTCAAGAAGGCAGCCAACAGAGACCAGAAAACGATGCACTGTTCAGGCAGTAAGAACGGGCAAGAAGAGCTTCTGCAAAGAAGGGTCATTTCGCAAGGAATGCCCGTGGCTTGAATGCATGGAGAGCATAGAATAAAAGAGGGAATTGCAGAACAATGGGTTTAATTTAGAATGAAGCAAAGCAAACACTGAGTGGAAAAAGCAATGAAGAACATGTGGAGTGAGGTTCTGCAGGGTTTCTGATAAATATCAGGACTATGGAAGCCAATTGGGATTTTAGAGCAGGAGGTTTATAAACACACTTGTTGAAAACAGAAAAAGTTATTTAGAGAACTTTAGAAGTTGTCTGCTGATGCACCAAGATTATGGAAACAAAACAAGACAGGCAGATAGTTCTGGTGGGACCGGATGGGTGGTGGGGGGGGGGGGGTTGGTGAGGTGGGAGGATTGAACCAAAAAAGAAAAAAAAAGAGAAATAACTCATAGACATGGACAGCAGTGTGGTGATTATTGGGGGAGAAGGGTGGATGGAGGTAGAAGAGGGTGTGGGGAGATAAATGGTGATGAGGGAGAAAGGAAGGAAGGAAGGAAGGAAGGAAGGAAGGAAGGAAGGAAGGAAGGAAGGAAGGAAGGAAGGAAGGAAGGGTTAAAAGGATTCTGAATTCGCAGCCAACTCCTCTGGCAATAAGCATTCCCATTCCAGTTAAAGAAGAATGAAACAGAGAACATTATTGTATGCTCTCTAGTGGTTTACTTAATGCACTGCATTTGGCATTGAGAAGCTTTGTATTCAGAATTAGGAAAGGTTCTTTATGCACCAATGGAGCATGGCATCTTCATTTGTTTTTATTTCAACTATCATTTATAAAAACAATTTTAAAATGTAACAATTAATTAACCATAAATCACGAGGTGCCTGGTGCCTCTCTACACCATAACTTCATATTGCGATGGACCTTGCTTTCCCCCACGACCTTAGTAAATGACTAGAGCTTCCCATTTTCTTGTCTTGCATGGCACCTGTAAAGCCTGTGTCTTGTACATTGCAAATGTGCAAAAAAAATTTGCCTCAAGTTCCCTGTAGCCTCATGAAGACTTTCCTCACTCCACATGCCTGACAAGGACGATGTAATGGCAGTAGAACTGAGCAAGTCTGGTATGTGGCAGGTATGTTTGGCCCTTTCATCAATTACCATGTGTTGAAAAGTTTATTTAACTTTGTATCTAATTTTCCTCATCTGTGAAAGGGACTAACTATATATATGTGGGTGAAGAGATTAAAAGATTACACATGTTGTTTATGTGTATCTACCACACCACCTGGTATGTTATAGATGGAGAACTAAGGGATGCTGACTATTGTCACTGGTTAGCACAAAGCTTTGCCTCGTGTATTTTCAAATTCCACCACACAATTTGTTTAATATTATCAGTTGCATTTTAACTTCTCTGAGAATTTTAGGTCAAATTTGAACTTACCTGTTTTTACATAATTTTACATCATGAACATGAACAGGTAGTATCATTTGCTAGTTTCAATTTTTCTACATACTCATTAATTATTTAAGATGAGAGGCCCAGTCCATGAAATTCATGCACTGGAGGGGGGTGTCCCTCAGCCCAGCCTGCACCCTCTCCAATCTGGGACCCCTTGGGAGATGTCCGACTACTGATTTAACTGGCAGTCAGACATCCCTCTCACAACATGGGACTACTGGCTCTCAACTGCTTGCCTGCCTGCCAGCCTGATCGACCCCTAACCATTCCCCTGCCAGTCTGATCGATGCCTAACTGCACCCCTGTTCATCCAATTGCCCCCAACTGCCCTCCCCTGCTGGCCCAGTCAACCCCAACTGCCCTCCCCTGCTGGCCATCTTGTGACCACCTGGGGGAAGCCATCTTGTGTGAGGCCATGATGGTCAATTTGCATATTACCTCTTTATTATATAGGATATGCATAATTGAATATATTCTTGATTACTAGATTGTGAACAAAACTTCATCCTTGGAGCTTCTGAGGGAAGCCTGCTGAAGAACTGACCTTCAGCCAGGTGCTGTCATCACAGGTGTCAGGCCACAGCAAACTCAGTGAAAAGCTCCATCTGGTTATTCACTCAGCACCTGTGGTCTCCAAGCCCTCAGCAGCAACAGAGGAGGCAGAGCATGACCTCACAGTAGGAGAGCTGGGCCTGGATTTCTTATTAATTTCTTTACATCTGGCTGGACTTCAATAGATTACTTTTCTTTCTTTAGCCTCTGATTTCATAGGAAGAACTAAAAGAAAACATGATAAATTATTAATACTAGGAAAAGTAAAAATTGGACAAGAATATATAACAATAGTGTATTATCAATGAAGACTACTTACTTAAATGAATAATATAAATAAGTTAATAATTTACTCATAAACTGATTGTGATAAAATATCTTGGAAAATGTAAGTGGGGCACTAGGAAATGTATATGAGAGAAACAGAAGGGAATTGGAGGGTGGGGAGGGGATGCACAAGGCAATGAGTTTCATCAGGTTTTTATTAACAGTGCTTTCATCAGTGCTGCTAAAATAGAATTGCTGTCAAAAATAGAGTAAGAGTTAGAGGTGTGTTCATATGCATGTTTATTTGTCTAACTCAAATCTTATACTCTAGTCGTATCCTCTCAGGGTATGCACCACTGCTGTCTGGTCACCATGCTGTACTTAAATCCTGATCTTTAGAAGCGCCTCAGTAAAAGAGAGATGCACAGGTCAATGAAGCCAAGATCTGGAAACAGCCCAAGTGACCACCACAGATGGAAGGATAGGAAAAGCTGAGGTACAGCTACACAATAGAATACTATGCAGCTGTAAAAAAGAAGGATCTCTTACCATTCGCAACAGCATGGATGGAACTGGAGAACATTATGCTGAGATATATAAGCCAGTCTGAGAGAGACAGATACCTTATCATCTCACTAACATGCGGAATCTAGTGAACAAAATAAGCTATTGGATAAATAGGACCAGAGCCATGAATGCATAGAAAAGACTGACAAGTCTCAGAGGGGAGTGGATGGAGAAGTGAGAGGGTTAGCTAAGGAACATATATGCATGCCCCAAGGAAAATAGTGTAGTGAAGGCCAAGGTAAGGGGGGCTGGGAAAAGGAGGGGGACATGGGGGACATCTGCAATAGTGTCAACATTAAATATTTTAATAAAAATATACATAAATAAATAGATCAATAAAAAAAAGAAAAAAGAGGCATAGTAACTGAAGTCCTTTCCAGGTGTAAAAAAAGTTAACTGTGGTCACAATGTTATGAAATTATTAATAAATAATTTTATTAATGATATATGAGCTACGTTTGAGCAAAAAGAGTGCTGCAGGAAAGATACCTTGGGAAGTGATCCTGTTGAGCAGCAATGATGGAGCAAGATCACTGTCCATCCAAGCCCGACCTCCACTTCCATTGTAAGTGAGCTGTTCCTGGAAGTGGTGGTCCAGCCCCCGCACCTCATCGCCGTCCCACAGGTGCTGCTGTGTGGCTCCGTCCAGCAGTGACAGGTGAGTGAGGTGGTTGCTTCCAGGCATAATGCAATTCCCCTGAGATCCCTCCATGTTTCTACCCAAAACAACTGCTCTGGAGCCCATACACAGTGTGAAGCGAGAAGATATTCTAAACTAGGAGCATGCACACAGCAAAACTATGTCAACAATTAGGGTCAAAGAGATTTATTATTAGGTAAATATGATACTTTTATCTGATATTTTCATCTCTGAATCATATCATGTAGGAAATTCCTTTAGAAAGGAACTTTTGATGGTAATTTTACATGTGCATGTGTGTATGATTAATTTATTTAGTTCTTAAAAGTTTGTTTAGTTAATTAACTTTGGCTTGATTACTATTTTTCTCAGTATACTGAAGGAATTTATTATTTTTGTGGCTTGTGGCTATATTTCTGTTGATGGAAAAGGGACTGTTAGTTTAAGTTCTAAACCTTAATAGATAATCTATGTTTTCTCTTGTGCTGATTTAAAATTGCATCCCTCATTTTTCTTTTCACAACAATGTAGGTGGGTTTAGTTTTTTCTTATGTGGTGGCCCTTTACAGAGTATACTGGATGTTCAAGGCCACTCTGAGTGTAGGAACCCTAATCAGAGTGTTCAAGGCTAATTTACTATATCCAGATGCTAAAGCAAGGACACAGCAAGATATGCACTGTGCAGGTGTGCCTGTCTGTGGCCCAAATACTGAGGTCACTATTTGGCATAAAGCCCCTTTGTTTGAGCTTGTATATAAGTTGCCACTGACCAGCCTGATGTAGGCTGCTTTGTTTGTAATAAAGCATGCCCCACTTGCCTGCTTGTACTCATGTGTTCTGTCAGTTTCCTGCATCCAGAAGTATCAGGCTGAGGAGCTTGCCCCTGACATCTTACAAATATTTTATCATTTATAAACATGAGAATTACTTTTCTTCTTTAAATCTGAAACATTTCAAGGCATTGTTTTCTTTTAATTTTTACCAGCCTCCCCTCCCCCAATATTATGATTCTGTATTAGTCTCATCCCAAAATTTCTGCTATAACTTTTACCTCCTTTTATTTATTCTTTTTCTCTTTGTCAAAATTTTCTTTAGATACACCACCTTTTTGACAAAATCTTATTTATTCTCAACTGTGTTTCACCATCCAATTGTCATTATAAAAATTATAATCATGTGATTTAAATTTTTAATGTTTGCCATTTTAATGTTAAATTATATCCTATATCTGGCTCATATTTACAACTTTCACTTTTCTAATTGTTTTGAGCAGGTACATCATCAAATACCTGTATTTCTTTTAGGTATTCTTCCTACTAACTAAAATTCACTATCATATTTTCCCTTTTTTGCTTCACACCATTAAATTTTACACATATTTTTAGAATCAGGACATTGTGAGGTGCTGTCACCATATATGCCAGCAGGTTTTCCAGTGGTATCAATCTTGAGCATTTGAAAATACTTTGTTGAATTTATATTAGATTAAATTCAGACACATATGAGGTCAGGTCTATGTGTGTGTGTGAGAGGCTTGAGAAGGCATAGTGTTCCAACCTGTTTGGCAAACAAACTTTTTTCTTATTTTGTTTTTCAGAAAGCTATAGAATTAAAAAAATGTTGATGGTATTCCAGTTATCTCCCAATCCCTCCCTACACACACACACACACACTTCACTCTCCTCCGCCCAGACCCTGTCCCACTCCAGGCCTTCACTGCACTATTGTCTGTATTCATTGATTATGTATATATTTATGTGAGTTATTTGGTTTATCTATTCCCACCCCCTCCAAGATAGGTCAATATGTTCCATGCTTCCATGTCTTTGGACCTTTTTTTGTCTGTCAGTTTGTTATGTTCATTAGATTCCACTTATAAGTGAAATCATGTGATATTTGTCTTTCTCTAACTGGCTTATTTCACTCATCATAATACTCTCCAGGTCCAACCATGTTGTTGCAAAGGGTAAGAAATCCTTATTTTTACAGCTGCGTAATATTCCATTGTGTAAATGTATTACAGGATTTTCACCCACTCATCTGCTGTTGGGCATTTGGGCTGTTTTCAGATCTTAGCTATTGTAAATTGTGTGGCTATGAACATAAGGGTACATATACTTTTTCTTATCGGTGTTTCAGGATTCCTAAGATATATTCCCAGAAGTGAGATTGATGGGTCAAATGGGATTTCCATTTTTAGTTGTTTGAGGAAAATCCATATTGCTTTCCATAATGGCTGCACAAGTCTGCATTTCCACTAGCAGAGTGCTAATGTTCCCTTTTGTCCACATCCTGCCCAACACTTATTTTTTTGTTGACTTATTGATGGCAGCCATTCTGACAGGTGTAAGGTGATATCTCCTTGTCGTTTTAATTTGCATCTCTCTGATGATAAGCAACATTGAGCATTTTGTCATATGTCTCTTGCCATGGGTATGTCCTCTTTTAAAGAAGTGTCTATTCAGGTCCTGTTCCTGTTTTTCAATTGGTTTATTTGTCTTCCTTTTGTTGAGTTGTACGAGTGTCTTATCTTCCTTTTTGACCCTTAATATATTTTTAATTTTAAAATAATATATACATACTAATTTAAGATAAGTGCATATTTAAAATAGGTAATAAATATTTAAAGTGGGAGGCATTTTGTTTTTCTTTTCCAAGTGAGCCCATTCAAACTCTGTATGACCGCATGTCAGTATGATTTCCTGTCTCTCTTCATTGTTGGTGCCTGGGGATTTGTCTTAACAGTTTATGAAACTCAGACATATACAATTATTCCTGCTATATCATACACACTTTTTTAAACCAAGAGATATATTTTAAGGTAAATTCTACAACCCCAGAAATAACATCCCACTAGAGATTGGAACCCAAGAGGGAAACATGGGTAATGCAGACAAGTGTGAGACTACTTTTAGAAGTATATTTCCAAGTAGGCAATACTCAGTGCACACATAGAATTTTTGGCCTTAGATACATACAGAGATAGTACCTCCATTGAAGTAGGAAGAGAGAGAGAGAGTGTGTGTGTGTGTGTGTGTCTATATTGGTTGCAATGATTGACATTGGGAAGGTGACACACACTTATCTGATGGCTTCTATTTCTCAAGTGAACTAAGTGAGTGAAGCATCAGTGAGACTGTGCAAGGGGAATATGTATATGAATTATGAAAAGAAACAAGAGTGTATGAAATAGTCATCTCAGGCCATTGTAATTGGATAGAGCTAAGAAAATAATGAGACATTCATCATTGCGCAGTGCGAAATGATAACACAGGTGAAATGTGTTATCATAAACTTAGTTCAATAATACACCATCTTATTCAACCACTAAACTAAATTTGTGTAAAAGTGTGTTAGTCCAAGGGCTGCATTTAATGATCCCCATCAGGTCTATGTGACAAACGGAGAACTATTGAGGTGACTGAGCATCTGTGTAAAGCAACTGAAATGTCAGACTATTGGATGCAAGCTGAGTTAGAAGAAACTTGATGACACACAGGAAATGGAACCATAAAGAAGCAGTTGGTCATCCAGTGGAGGTTTTGGTGTGGCTGAACTTTGTTGGGGTTGAGTTAAAATCATAAGTGAGAATTAAATACAGAGTCCAATATTCATGAAACAAGGTAATGGAATTCAGTTTCAGATGTGAAAATGTAGATTTGAGGAAGCTGAAGACTTGAAAAGTAAAAGTTCTAGATAAAATTGCATGGACAGTGTAGTCATAAAAAATAACGTTAGTTACAGATAAGAATACAGAAAGCGAGATGCTGATGTATTTTATCAATAGAGGGGAATTACTGAAATATCTGAAGCATCTGGTAATAGGGACTAACACACCTTTGCTGGTGGAGATCTGATAGCACATCTGATGAATTAGCTCTTTAAGTGAATGAAAATAAACTTCTAGAGGAGAAATGAGGCTTGACAAAGAGCTATTGTGGAAACAAAGGCAATCTATCAAAAGTGCATTTCATATGGTAGACTTATCATTAACATTAGTATGTTTTCCACTTAAATCTTACTTTTAAAATTTACAGAGTCAGACTGTACACATTCCTAAAATATATCACCACCATTATTTGTGCAGCTTTGAATGCCCAGTATATATTCTTCATAAGCAAATTCAGGGCTCACACAGTTATTGTGTATGCTGGCCCTCAGACAGAGCTAGATATCACAACACAGGCAGCTCCACTCACTCAACAGCACTCATGGATCTTGTGGGCTTTCAGCATCTGTTCCACACCTCCGTACAGCATTTTGAGTCCCTTTCAAATGCCCAGAACCTATGGGATCTCAAACTGCATATGGTTATTCTATAGGGACCCACCATATTTCCATTTCCAGCTGTGTCTCAAGACTGAAACTGTTTCTTTTGTGTGAATGTAAGATTTTTGAACCTTTCTACACCATTGCCCAAGTTGGGAGGGCTGACATTTATTTACAGCTCCTTTCAATTGTGAAAAGAAATCAGCAGTTGGAGATAAAAATATGAGAATAAAGAAAGAAATCCTTTTTAGTATGACAGGAAACAAAATGCACTATATGCAACAAAAATTCAAAAATGGGCTAGAAGTGTTAGGATTTGAACAGTTAGATCACTGGAGAGTTTTAAAAATGATACTAATAAAGATTCAATTGAGGTTGAAATGAGTCTGGTGTATGTAATGTTTTTTAAATATTTCTACTTAGAAATTCAGGTCATGAAAGCAATAATATTTAAACATAATATCTAAGCATAACTAATATTTGACTATAATAACAGCTGCCAGCTTTCTTCTTAGCCAAGACTGCATCTTGGTACAATCACCTTGCTGTTGAGAAATCCCAGTCTCTCTCAACCTGTGTTCCTTTCAAAACTCAGTTAAGCAGTCTGAAAAATCAAGTCTCCACTATAAGTGAAAGACATGAAGTTTGTCTTCATACTGGTATTGAAAACTTTTCCAAAGGTGATAATCCCATTTTATTTAAGAAGCTATTGTCAGAAGAGGAGGTACCTCTTGGTTTTCACTGCATTTACCTCCACTGGCCTGATTCTAATGTAGGTGTGATTATTTTTCAGGGTCATTCATTGAGTTGTGTGTTTGTGTGTATGTGCTTGTGTATGTGTGTGTTATATTTTTCTCTGTTTTTCTTTTAACAAACTAGTGCATCAATATCTTTCCATTAAATGTAATTAGCGCTTACAAGAATGAGATTCCTGTTCCGATAGGAGTCCACTAGAAACAGCAGTGCAGCCGTAAGAGGTTGTTATGTGAAACAATAATTTTGAGCTCAAGCAGAAACACCAGATAGATGGGCAAAATAGAGTGGAAAAGGAGCAAAGAAAGAAGAGAAACACATGTTAGAACCCTATGTAATAAGCACCAAGTGAGAGCTTGGAAGAAATGTTTGTCATTACATGGATTCCTACTGCCATTATGATCAGACAAAACAAAGCTTGAGTTATGTCTTATGATAGATCTATTTTTTCTGCCCCTTATTCAATTCTGGCAACACACATGTAGAGTAGGTTTTATCATTCCCAATTTACAGGTGAAGAAATAGGTCTCAACTAGTAAAGATCTTATCTGACTAAGGAAGATGTAGATGGGCTAAAATTTGGCCTGGTTCAGAATAAACAAAATGCTCTGCAGTATACTTGAGAAAAGTGAGAAATCACTTCAATCTCTCAATGGAATTTCATTATATGTGAAATGCAGGTAATAAGCACCATATGCATTTACACTTTGGTTGTGAGGATTTGGTAAAATGTGTGTGATGCTCCTAATACTATATCTAGGACTTAAGACTATTCAAAACGTGAAAATGATGATTGACAAAAATAATGACAATGAGAGTGATGATGATGGGTAACAAAATAAGCCCGTGGATTGGCAGTAATGATAAAAGAAACCGGGCTTATGCTACTTTGATATCAATATTAGCATGTCATTCATCATAGGCACTGGGATAAAAGATGGTGGTGAGGTGAGTTAGTGTTGATACAGTGTTTTCAATTTTCCAATCAAATCTATCACAGGTAGAAACAACATTCTATTTTTTTAAAAAAGACAATCCTCATAGGAGCACACTTTATCAACCTGGTCTCTGGGAAGCTTCACTACAATATGGCTGATCTTGATAATGGACATAAGGAGTGGCATTTACCACAAACTGGTGTGAGTCCAAAAAACTCTAGAAAGTGAGCAGTAAACGTGGCAAATAAATTGAAAAATATTTTGAGTCCATTGATTGGAATATGTGATATTGTTGAAATGTTCAGACTACCCAAAGTAATATACAAATTAAGTCCGATAACTTAATTTGTTGCTTTATTCAGAAGCAGAAATAAATGTTAAAATTTTTAAGTAGTTCATCAGTACATGAGTGGATAAAAAAGCTATGGTACCTTTACACAATGGAATACTCCTGTGCCATAAAAAGAAAGAAAATTTTACCATTTGCTATAGCATGGATGGACATAAAAAACAAACAAACATTATGCTAAATGAAATAAGCTAGTTAGAGAAGGACAAGTACCATATGATTTCACTCAGATGTAGAATTTAATGAAGAAACTAAACTGTCAAGTAAAATAGAGGCTGAATCACAGATAGAAAGCAGGCGTACAGCTGAGAGATGAGTGGAGGGTGCAGGAGTTCAGAAACAAAAGGAAGAGAGAGAACTCATGGAGATGGACAACAGTATGGTGATTGTGGTGGGGGGGTGGAGGTGGAAGAGGACATAGAGAGGATAAATGTGATATAATCCTACATAATAACAGAAGCGTATGCTAATTAGCCCAGATGCCTTAGCAATCATGACCAATTAGGTGCATAATAGTCACAACCAGTCAGATGCAGCCCACGAGTGGCCCCTGGTGGAAGCAGTCACCAGCGGGGACACATGCGGTCCTGTGGTGCCACCCAGCTCAGAGGCCACCTGGCCAGGAGTTGAGAGCAGGCAAGCCATGCCACCTGGCCTGGGAGCGGCCCCTGGTGGAAGTGGCCACCAGTGGCAGCATGAGCAGGCATGTACTTTCTCCATTGTGTATATTTGTCACCCACGTGGCAGATCTTTGGCCATACAAAAAAACTCTTGATTTAAGGATTTTCTATTCTGTTCCTTTGGTTAATATGTTTGTCTTTATGACACTACAATATTACTTTGCTTACTATATCTTTCATTTTATTTTATTACTAGAGGCCCTGTGCATGAAATTTGTGCATGGAAAGAGGGAGGATCCCTCAGCCTGGCCTGTACCCCCTCCAGTCTGGAGGATGTTTGATTGACAGTTTAGGCCCAATCCCACAGGGCCTAATGATCAGTTGGACATCCCTCTCGCAATCCAGGACTGCTGGCTCTTAACTACTCACTTGCCTGCTGGTCTGATTGCCCCTAACTGCCTTCCCCTGCCAGCCTGGCTGCCCCTAACTGCCACTGCCTCAGCTCCCGCCACCGTGGCTTTGTGCGGAAGGACATCTGGATGGATCTCCAGAAGATGTCTGATCTAATTAGTATATTTCCTTTTTATTAGTATAGATTATACAACATAAGCTTTAAGGTAGAATTGCATTAGTAGAATTGAAGAGACATTTCATTAAAAATGTGTATTGGTTTGATATGATTCAAATCCACTTGTTTATGACAAAAATCAAGTTTTTAAGAATAGGATTGCTTGCCCTAGCTGGTTTTGTTCAGTGGCCTCAGGACTAAAGGTTCCCAGGTTTGATTCTGGTCAAGGGCACATGCCTGGGTTGAGGGGAGGCAATGGAACAATGATTATCTCTCATCATTGATGTTTCTATCTCTCTCACTCTCCCTTCCTCTCTGAAATCAATAAAAATCTATTTAAAAAATTAAAAGAATAAGATTTCTTTGCTATCAAAACCAAGTAAGGTGTGTCATTCGTTGTCCCTGATGAAGTCTGAGCAGCTCTGTTGCTAAGCGACTTTGCTGGGTTCTTATCAAATAAAATCCATGAAGCAGCAACTAAGCCCACCATGCATTTAGGCTATGAAGACTGAAAGTTGGGGAGGACAGAGTGCTTCTGGGGTAGGAGACGGTGAGGGTCAGCAGCTGCGAGGCAGGAAAGATGCAGGAATGCCCAGTGCCTGGAAGCACAGGAGGGTCTGGGATATGCAAATCTTCTGGGGGCGGGGTCAGGCCCTGTGCTCCCAGAGGGCAGGGGTGCAGTTCCAGGGAATCCCCTTCCTGCAAGGCTCCTCCTCATCCCCTTAACCCCCTAACCTGTTCATTTGGATGAAGGGGGTGGGAAGCAGGTAAGCAATGCCTGGGTGGGATGCCCCTCAATCCTGGGCAGGGAAGGGGTGTTTGTATTGGTTTATTTGATTCTTCTTACACTTTCAAGGGGGTGGCAGGGGAGTCATCTGCCAGACATGGCTTCCTTCTGCTTGCTCGCCAGAGCTGCCCCACTTGATGTCTTTCCCCTTCCTTCCTCCCCGCTGCTCCGAGCTGATGCACATGAAATGGCCAGGGAGGAAACTGGGGCCCCTGTTGTATTGCCTGATCCAAAGCTGGTTGGGGTCATTCACTGCCATAAAGGCTTGATGTAAGCCAAGCAGCTGCTTGCTGCAGCTTAGACACTGACTAAGCCATTTGCAGAGGGTTT
>PVJC01034165.1:0-18977 GCA_004026665.1 Murina feae | reverse complement strand
GTGGACTGACAATTTTTGGGGGTTAGGGGTGTTGGGGATGCGTGAAGAGACTGGACAATGATTGTACACCTATGGATGAGGACAATGGGGGGGGCAAGGCCAGAGGTTGGGGGGGGAGTTGGGAGGAGGGGAGCTATGGGGGAAAAAAGAGGAACAACTGTAATAATCTGAACAATAAAAATAAATTAAAAAAAAATAATGATAATAATAAATACGTAGTAGTAGGAGTCATAGCAGTAATAGTAATCATATATTTAGGATTTACTCTTACCAGGCTAAGTGCTTTGCATGGACTCTTTTATTTAATTCTCCAAATCCTAAGAAATAGTCCATACTTGTATTCTCACTTTACAGAGGAAGTGATGAGGCTAAAATAGATTATGTAACTTACTTCTAAACGTCATTTTTATTCCTCACAAGATAATTGTGTTACCTGCTTCATATTATTGCTGTAAAGATTAAATTGCTGGATGAAAAAAGGTTAAGGGATTAAGAAAAAACGTATATATAAAGCACATAGACACAGAACAGTGTGATGATGAATAGAAAGAAGGTGGGGAATGAGGACAGAAAGAGACTTTGCTTGGGGGAGTGGGCACATGATGCGGTGGACAGATGATGTTTTGCTGAGTTGTACACTTGAAACCTGTATGGTTTCATGAACCAATGTCACCCCAATAAATTCAATTTAAAAAATTAAATTGCTGGATGTTGCAGGTTATTCACTGTATGATATATAAGTGCTCAGTGGGTGGCAATATTAGCTAGTTTTAGTACGCCTGATCTTATACAACCAGTAAATCCTTATTGTACTTCTGTTTATTTTACTAAAATAATATAATAATTGATTTTGCTTGTCCAGGAAGAGATGATGTGGATTAATAATAAAAACTGGTACATGTGACTCAAGGGCAAATACATTTTAAGCATAATCTGTGATCATCCCTTTTGCAAAACTATTCCTGGTCCTTCATGAACATGATTTGGCAACTGTAGCCACTTTGTTATATTAAGAGAGTCTTTAGCAAGGAATGTACTTTTGTCTTTTCTTTTCCTCTGCTCAATTCTTTCTTTTTAAAACAGTATTTAGCTTTTTTTTTTTTTTAACATTCAAAGTGGTATGTGATTCCTTACTCCTATTCCAAATACTGCTAAATCAGGAAAGGGACAACAGAAATATATTTATTAGGTCAAATTACCGTGGACTGGGTGGCTTAAACAACAAGTAACTATTTTTCAAAATTCTGGAGGTTGGAAGTCCAAAATTAGGTTGCCAACATGGATGGGTTCTTGGTGAGTGCCCTCTTCCTGGTTTGGGTCTTCACATGTCAAAAAGAGAAGCGAGCTAGTTCACTGGCCTTTTCTTATAAGGGCACTAATTTCATTCATGAGAGCTCTACTGTCATGACCTAATCACCCCACAAACACCCTGCTATCAAATACCACCCCATTGGGGATTAGATTTTAACATATGAACTTTTTTTAGGTGGCGGAGGGAAAAAACGTTCAGTTCATAATATTCCACAAAGCTGTATTTTCAGAATGGAATTTCTCTATTCTTGGGTTACTTTATAACAGAAAAAAAAAGACATAAATTGACTGGCTGCTTATATATAATGTCAACATTTTATTTAAAAAGACTCCAGGAGTGAAATTCACAATCTTTTAATAAGAAGGAATCTGCCTACTCTTTACTGAATATAATGAACCAGTTTTTTTGTGAACAAAGATTTCCGTCCTGCAGGAAAACTTCCTGTAGCCTTGGGTGTGAGTGCCACCTGGTGGATGCTGTACACACCGTCCTGTCCCTCAACCCAACAATGGTGAATGGTTTGCAGTCCTTTATGGGAAAGTGCCCAAGTAACAGCCCTTTGGTTTTAGGTCACAAGGACAGCTGTAATGCCTTTCCAAGTAATGTGATCTTTGGGTAAGCATGAAGATTTATAAAAAGCATACTACTGAAGCAGATTGCACAGTGGGGAAAAAATAAAAATAAATTAAAAACATACTCAGGAGACAAGCGCAATGCAAACATACTGCACGGAACTATTGTTTATAAGCTTGCTAGTCCTTTGCTTTATGAGCTCCCTGGGTTTTATACATTGGTGACCTAGGCAGTTGTGACTGGTGACTTACCTTAAGGAGCCTGAACCTGTATCTTGGGTAGGAAATTAGCCACCCCCCTTCCTTGTGATCATGTGTTGACTTCAATGCCAAGCATGAATTTTCATCCTAGAGTTTGGTTTTTCCACCTATGTGGGGTCTACAGGAGACGGGTCCCTTTGCATCGCTGTACTCGAGTGGGCTCTGTGAAGATAACTTCGCCTGTGACTTATGGGGTAACTCAGTAGACTGGGACTCACAGGAGCATTGAGACAACATAATTTCCACTGAGGGCAAGAAGGTAGAAATGATTTTTTAGGGGAAAGAAACACGTGCTTTGCTCTCTTAAGAACTTCATGAAGTTTTTGCCAGATTAGCCCGTGGAAGGACATGAAAATTACATAGTTTGTGTGGTAGCTACGTCCTACATAGGAGTGGAGGGAAAGGGACACTGGGAAAGGGAAAATCACTCAGCTTTCTCCTCCTTGGGGCATTTTAATCACTTTTGCAGAAAATTTAAGGTTCTGGGAGTTGTTCCCTATGTTATCACTGACTGTAGGGTTGTCTTCTTGACTTGATGTGGCCAGTTTTCTCCTCTTGGTGTATTACAGAAGCTGGTGGTATATATTTCTCCTCTCCGGGTTCTTTTTTCCTATCATTCAAAACATCATGAATAATTCACAAAAGAGTCTGTTGGGCTAAAGCAAAAATTATATTTCTCGGTTCCAAAGTTGGTCAATGGGTTTTTGTGGTTCAATTTCTAAACCTACAAAATAGGATTCAGATTTAGAAAGGGCTCACAACAGATAAAAGCTTTCTGTTTTTATCCTGGTTATGTCCAGCGCAGGACCCCGATAACCCAAAATTGTTGGAATTCAGTATTTTATGAGAAAATGATTGGTGCTTGGTGAGATTTTCCCAGATTTCTAGTTGACAAAAGTCTAAATCGTATATCACATGACATTTGGCACTCTTGTCTTTACCAACATCAATGCCCCGCTAACTTACAGAATGGAAATGTTATTTCTTACACCTATAATGGCAAAATCAGCTCATGAGATTGAGGTACTCAGTCCTTGCCAATATTACACATTCATATTTCTGGTTTCTCTTTACTGATTTAACCCAGGGTTGTGGGCTGGGAAACACGGAGATGCTCTTCACAGGGAGTTAATCCCCTTGGATCTCTCACGATGCTATATGTCTTCTACGTTTCCTGCACTTTTAGTTTGGGGCACTGTTTGGCAATTCTTGGGTTTCCTTCCTCCAGCTCCTCTACCTTATGATACCCAACCCCTAGCAATTTTATTTACTGTGGCTTTCAAAGTATTTGAGTTGTTGTGTAATCGGTATAATAGTGGCATGATACAGATTTGTATCATATCTGTAGGATCCTCTTGATTTTTACAGTGAATACATTTCAGTGGTTATCTCTGCTTTTTTATTATTGGATTCTCAAAAATATTCCTGGGCAGAAATTTGGTTCTGAGATCATGTGGAACACAAAAGAAATCACAGTTACACAGTCCTTCTATAGAAGTCATCAGGTTTTGCAAAAAAGGTTTGAAACAAGATGAGAATGGAAGTGCAAATCTCAGTGGGTTCTTAGTGTTTCATCACAAAGTTTTGTGGTAAGACCAAGACGAAACCACAAGCTTTACTATTGGCCAGACCAGTGCTAGAAGAATGATTGATTGCAAGGTTAGCCAAGGTCAGGCGGAAACTTGGCCTGTTCAAAACCCAGACCTACTGAGTTTTGCATGGTTTGGGGTTTCTAAAACAGAGAGCATTATGGGGCCCCATCTAAAGCTAAGGCCTTGAGACTATGGGGACAGGGAAGTTGTTCTGGCTTGGTTTGTACTTTAACAGTACCAAGGTGAGAAATTTTACCTGCAGTTACTATATAAACCTTATTTACTTAAACTGTTCTTTTAAAAGTTTACAAAACCAAAAGCATGTCTTTTCTCCCTGTTTCTCTGCCTTGTAGGAAAACCAGGACTCTTCTCCCAGAGTCTCCAGACATTTCCAAAGGCCACTGACAGATTTAGTTCTTGAAAAATTTCCTGGCTGCACTTACCAGCACTCATAGACTAGATTCAATTTCTTCACCTCAATATTTGGGTGATTCTCTAGGGTTAAAGGTAGCAAGGTTGCCTAATCTGAAAGAATTGGACCTAGTCCAACAGTCTGAAAAAAAATCACTGTGCTCTTCCAGAATAAGAATTTGAAGGAAACAAAAGAAGCAGTCAAGCTCAGAGCCTAAGGCGTGTCCCTCAGTGGAGTGTGGGAAACGTGACACATGAAAGACTCATTCCATTGTCAGCTTGTGGGCAGCCCAAGTTCTGATTAGGGCATCGTCAGTGAGTGATATGAGGTTAGGAACGAATCTAGTTATACCAGGACCAAGTCTTCTAGGGGTGGCAAAATCCATCAAGTCAGTGAGGTATGCTTTTAGCTACAAATCCTATATAATAAAAGGGTAATATGCAAATTGACCCTAACAGCAGACCCACTGGGAATGACTGGTCACTATGACACACACTGACAACCAAGGGGCAGACGTTCAATGCAGGAGCTGCCCCTGGCGGTCAGTGTGCTCCCACAGGGGGAGCTATGCTTATCCACAAGCAAGGCTGATGGTTGCCAGTACAGTGGTGGTGGTGGGAGCCTCTTCTGCCTCCTCACCAGCACTAAGGATGTATGACTGCAGCTTAGACCTGCTCCCCGCTGGCAAGTGGACATCCCCCAAGGGTTCCCGGGCTGCCAGAGGGATGTCTGACTACCAGCTTAGGCCCAATCCCCCCAGGGGGAGCAGGCCTAAACGAGCAGGTGGACATCCCCCAAAGGGTCCCAGACTGCAAGAGGGTACAGGCCAGGCTGAAGGATGCCCCCCCCCCAAGCGCACAAATTTTTGTGCATTGGGCCTCTAGTTATAGATAACTCTCCTACACAAGGTTTCAATCTTACAGGGTGTTATTTTCGACAAGAATTCCAAGTCCAGCAAGGTGGCTTACTGCTGCCATCAGAAACATAGACTCTTTCTTCTTTTCATTCTACTGTCATCTTTATTCTGGTCACTTTAGGATTTCAAAATGGCTGTTGTGGTTCCAGATCTCATGCCTGCATTCCAGACAGGGGAAAGAAAAAAGGAGCTGAAGGGCAAATGGCAAAGGCTTAAAGGCACAATGGTGAAAAGGCCCATTTTATGAGGAAAAGCAAGGGCTTATCCAGAAGGCTAACCCAGCAGATTTTCACATACGCTATGGTGGCTAGAACTGTGATGCATGACATCTCAGTAGAAAGTGACTAGGGCTGCGTGGCTAGGTTGAAGATACTGGTTGAGTCATCTACTCTATAAAAGTGAAATATTAAAATTAACCGTTTCTCCAAGACGGGTAAGCCACGCCCACCAGCCAATCAGAGCGGCTGTATGCAAATTAGCCCAGCCAACATGGTGGCCGCCACTCACGGACCTGAGTAAACAGCCCTTTCCATTGCGGCAGAAGCGAAAGTGAAGCTGCGCCAGCTCAGCTCAGCTCCGATTAAACTGCCTCTAGCAAAACACAGATTTGAAACATTTGAAACAATGTAACAATCATAGAATCCTCCGGAGCTGAAGGAAAGAGCAGCTTCGGCCTAACCAGTAAAAGTAACAATTGTTTCATTATAGACGCTGCGAGGTGAGGCAGAGGAGGCTTCAGTTAGTTAGAAGGCCGCCTTAAAGGAACAGTGTATCAATTATAGAAGATAACCCCAGACCTTCAAGGAACAGTATCAATTATAGGAGAAAAAACTCCAGAACCTGCGTCCAGCCAGCCTTGCTGGGACGTTGGGTCAATGGGAGCTGTGGGCAGCCTTAAAGCCCCTCACCCAGGCTGGTCAGGCACGCCAGCAGGTGGACATCCCCCGAGGGGTCCCAGACTGTGAGAGGGCACAGGCCGGGCTGAGGGACCTCCCGAGTGCACAGAGCGGCTGCAGGGCGGGCCACGCAGGACCCAGGACCCGTGATGGGAAAGAGGCGGCAGGGTTGGAGGGCACCGGGAAGCGGGTAAGAGGTGGCAGGGGGGGTCTCGGCCTGCTTGGTGGCTGCCCAGGCCCTTTGCGGGGCATCGTGGAGCGGGAAAGCAAGGCTGCAGGGGCCAGGGTCCTGCTTGGCAGCTCCCCAGACCCCTTGGCGGCACCGGGAAGTGGGAAAGGAAGGCAGCAGGGGACAGGTGAGTGGGAAAGAGTTGGCGGCCTGCTTGGCGGCTTCCCAGGTTCCTTCTGGGGATCAGGGAGCAGGAAAAGGCTGGCCTGACCACGAGGCGAGGTTTTCCCTGCTTTCTGGTGGCTGGAGGAAGATGGGCAGTAGGCAAGCTTAGGAGGCAGGCCGCACCCAGTCCTGGCCACGCTCAAAAAAGAGAACAACATGCTGGGGAGGGCAAGAGTCTGAGAGATCAACATAGAGGGGGTGCCTGCTCCAAGCCTGGGGGCAGGCCCCCGGCAGGTAGACACACACAGGAGGACTGCTCCGAGCCTCAGATGTGGCTGGGGGCAGGTCCCCAGTGGTGACACACACATACATACACACATACATACACACACACACAAAAGGTGCCTGGCAGACTGGGGCCATCATAGGACATCCACTGAGGGGTCCCAGACTGTCAGAGGGCACAAGCTGGGCTGAGGGACTCCCTCCACCCCGAGTGCACAAATTTTTGTGCACCGGGCCCCTAGTTTAGTCAATAATTCCTGTCTCAACTAACTCAAGACAAATGATCAACAATAAGAGGATACCCTGAAACCACACAAAAGAGCAGGTGTGAAGTACTCATGCTATGGCAGGTCTCACCTACAAATCAGAACAATGGAATTAAAAAAATTTTTAAATTGATTTCAGAGAGGAAGAAGAGGGAGAGATAGAAACATTGATGATGAGAGAGAATCATTGATTGGCCGACTCCTGCATACCCCCTACTAGGGATTGAGCCTGCAGCCTGGGCATGTGCCCTTGACTGGAATTGAACCCCGGGTCATTCAGTCTTTAGACCAACGCTCTATCCACTGAGCCAAACCAGCTAGGGCCAGAACCATGGAATTGAACAATAGCCAGCAGACAGCATCACAGCTTAACTTCGGTGGACTCTCAACGAGAAGGTGCTTTGTGAAAGTTAACGAAACCCAGGCCAGTTGGTATCAAATGCTCACAGAGTGATTACGTAAATGGCAGTCATTCGACATGATGTGATTAAAATGTAGTATTATGAGCTATTGTTGACCACTCGAATTCTCAGAATGAGCAAGCCAGTCAAATCCCACACTTTTCAGCGTCTTAAGGAAGCATTTATTTTCTTCCATCCTTCCTGTCTTCCTTTTTATCTTTCTCCCTCCATTCCTTCTTTTCTTCCTTCCCTCTTTCCTTTTTTCTTCTTCCCTCCTTTTCTTTCTTTCCATTTCTCTTCTTTCCCTCCATTTATCCTTTTAAGTTTTTAATCATGAAAAATCTCAGGATACAGAAAAAGGATACCCACATACCTTCTGTTAAATTTCAATAAATTATCATTCACTTATTTTATCTTTTATATATACAAAATTGTATAAACAGACATGTATATAAACATATATGCATATGTATACATATATGTATATAAACACATCTGTATGTATATTAACTACCTATCTTTGAACTAATTTTTAAAAATATATATATTTTATTGATTTTTTACAGAGAGGAAGGGAGAGGGATAGAGAGTTAGAAACATCGATTAGAGAGAAACATCCATCAGCTGCCTCCTGCACACCTACTGGGGATGTGCCTGCAACCAAGGTACATGCCCTTGACCAGAATCGAACCTGGGACCCCTGAGTCCACAGGCCAATGCTCTATCCACTGAGCCAAACCGGTTAGGGCTATCTTTGAGCTATGTAAGAAGGCTGTAGACTCTTCACCCCTTAATACTAGCACATACATTTCTTAAGGAGACACTTCTGTCTGGGTGTGTAACTGTAGGGCGGATATGTGGTAAAAAGACTGAACTAAAGAAATGTGACTGATAAAGAAAGTGAGACAAGAGGAACCCATGAAGCAATTATGCGCAGAACAGGGAGTATCTGCACAGCTCACCCTTAAAAATGATGCTGGGCTAGTCCTCGCCTGCAAAACACATGCTCTCTGCGTATAAAACTCACGTGAGAGGAGGACATGGCACAGAAAACATACATTTAGTGTTCTAAGTAGTAACTTTTCTAACTATGTCTTAACTCTAGGGGAGAGAAAAAAAGTCAGAACATGAAACATTTTCAAGTTCCTCTATTATGATTCTCTTTTCTTTATAGTTTTGAAAAATTTTAAAGCTAGAGAAAAGTTATTAAATACCCATGTATGTGTTGCCTAGAATTAAAAATGAAAATTTAGGAATAACTTTGCATTTTCAAAAGAGAACAGCAAATCTTAATCTTTGAGCGCAAATGTATTGGGAAAAAAGAAATAAAGGTGTAAGTAAAATATCCCAGAAAAGGGTTGTTTGAGGAATTAAAACCATGCAGGAACAATTAGAGAGAGAGAAGGGTTAGTTTGATTTGTGGAGACTTTAAAAGCCTCAGGATGAAGTTACATGAAAAGGGCAAAACAAAGCAAGATAAATTGTTTCCAAGCACTCTTTTCTGCCTACTGGTGGAATGAGCTGCCATTTTTTTCTGCTGTAGGTGTCAGTGTTCCTGAAGTCTCTATTCAGCTAAGGCCTAGTCTTCGCTGCTGGCCAGTGCTGCTGGTCAGTCCCAGGCAGCCCCAGAAACGGTGGGTGTGCTGTGTCCACATTGCAACTTCTTTCATCCTCTTCGAGAACAGTGAATGCATCAAAAGCTGAGGGAGCCAACGGGTGGCTGGTGGTGCCCAGGTCTGTCAGATTCCAGCCAAAGCAAGTGAATTGTGGTGGTTAAACAAACACACACACAGTGGGATTGACTGAGACTCAAGGTTGAATGGCTCATGCTCAGTCCACCTGCGGTATGAATGGATCACAGCATCCTTGCCCGGGATCCACCACACTGCCTCTATTCCTCCTCATGTTGCTAAACAACTTGATCCAGAAGTCATCTACACCATCTTGATAACCAAAGCAGAGAGAGCTAGCACTGTGAATTTGGACGTATATTCCTTTCTAAACCTCCTTGTTTGCAACATTAAGTTTTCAGGCTGCTTAAAGGACAAGCACAGTTGTTTTCTTCCTCCTTGAATTTTCCTTTGCCTGCATTTTCCCTGGTTACCTTTTTATTTGGCCTACTTTTGCTACCGTTTCCTTCCTCAAATCTCCACCCTGATGGGCAGCATGTTTATAGGCTGCTAGGGTAAAGGGGTGAAAAGAGTTTCCTCATTGGTATTGACTTCCAATAGCATTTTGTTAGGGCCAATATACTCCTTTTCATTGTTCTATTTTTCCTGACTCTCCATGTCTCCTTTCCTTTTAGTTAGGCAAACCTAACCTCAGGGCTCTATTGATGGGAGAGGGCTTTCAAAAGCAATGCTCAGAGGGTGTGCTTACCAGAAAGGTTAGCCAGCAAGCACCCAGCTCTTGTGCAAGGCCATATGTTCTCTGAGGAATAAAACTCCATTAACGGATTTTTTTTTGTTGCTGGAGGGATTTTTATTCTTTCCTCTTTTCAGACTTAGAAGGATGTTGAAAGTGTTTATTATTAGCCGAAACTGAGAGCAAGTGAGTGTCCTTATCATTCAAAAACAAATACACCTGTTTGGCAGCAGGAACTCTGCCTGGCTTTATGAACCAGGAAAATCAACACTGTGTTCAGAGCCCAGCCAGTAAATCTCAGAGGCCTGTAAAGTCATGTTGGAGAAGGGGTTCTTTGTGGAATGATCCAAATTTCCACAGGCTCAAGGATTCTCACTGGAAGACCAGACTTGGTGGTCATTTGTCTGCACAGATTCTTATTTACATGTCTTATATTATTAAATGTGGAATACAAGAACTGACGGGGGGGGGGATGTAGTGAAAAATTAGTGGGAAGAAACCTAAGGAATAAAGGAAAACCAATATGTTCCGACGGCTGTCAGGTTGGCTTCTTTCTGATGTCTCCTGGATGTCCCAGCCCTTCACTTACTTTTCTTTTTTACTGAAAAAGAAGGTAATTTAGTTCTAAAAGTTAGTCATGACATTGTCCTGACTTCCTTCCTTCTAGAATTAAAAATGAAATTTAAGAGTAATTTTATTTTTCAAAAGGAAAAGGGACATTGTGATAGGGACATTCCCCAGGCTATAACACCCAATATTTATTTAGTTATTTAACTTATTTCCGAGTGCCTGTGAATCTTAAGGTACTGAGCTGGTATGGACAAAATAAAAGTAGAGTCTGTGGTCTCCACCTTCTAGAAACTTAGGATCTAATGGGGATATACGTTGTATACCATTCAGGCCCCTAATACATACACACACACTAGACACCCCCCCCCCCGCACACACACACACACACACACACACACTGCTCCCACTCTTTCATCATCAGCTTCAAGGACATTTTCACATTGGTGGCAGCTTTCACATTGGCGGCAGTCACCTGCTGTTCCCGACTCTGCCCCCCTGTAATTTTCCGCCTTTTCAGATTAGTCCCAGAGGAATGTTTCATTGTTGTTTTATGACAGCTTTAGAGTCACCTGAACAGGTGGGTATTGTTGTCTCCTTTTACCTTAGCAGCTTGCATGTGGTTAGATGGCTTATCCATGTGGGAGAGATTCCTAGGTCAAATGTAGGAGTGTGAGTGGCTGAGAAGGATACTGTTTTTGAAGGCATCGAAGCATTCAGGATCTGCTTCAAGAGGTTATCACAATTTAAGGACTAATTGAATGTATGGTTATTAATACTAATGAATCCAATCAACTAAATTTAAAAGTCATGTTTGTCATATTTTTAAATCTGGCATAGCCTACAAGAGTATGTAAGTTTTGAAATGAGCAGAACTGTGTTCAAATTCTGATTCATTGCTAACCAGGTTGGCTCAGTGGATAGAGCGTCGGTCTGAGGACTGAAAGGTCCCGGGTTTGATTCCGATCAAGGGCATATACCTTGGTTGCGGGGACATCCCCAGTTGGGAGTGTGCAGGAGGCAGCTGATCGATGATTCTCTCTCAACAATGTTTCTAACTCTCTGCTCCTCTCTGTAAAAAATTAATAAAAAATATATATACATATATTTAAAAAAATATTTTATTGATGTTTTACGGAGAGGAAGGGAGAGGGATAGAGAGTTAGAAACATCGATGAGAGAGAAAGATCGATCAGCTGCCTCCTGCACACCCTTCACTGGGAATGTGCCCACAACCAGGGTACATGCCCTTGACCGGAATCGAACCCGGGACCCTTCAGTCCGAAGGCCGACACTCCATCCACTGAGCCAAACTGGTCAGGGCAATAAAATATATTTAAAAAAAAATTCTGCTTCATCATTTTCTATATGTACTAGAGGCCCAGTGCATGAAATTTGTGCATGGGAGGGGGGAGGTTCCTCAGCCCAGCCTGCACCCTCTCGCAATCTGGCACCCCTCAGAGGACATCCCTCTCGCAATCCAGGACTGCTGGCTCCTAACTGCTGGCCTGCCTGCCTGATCATCCCTAATCACTTGCCTGTCTGCTTGATTGCCCCTAACCACTGACTTGCATGCCTCATTGCCCCTAACCAGTTGCCTGCCTGCCTGCCTCATCGCCCCTAACAGCTTGCCTGCCTGCCTGATGGCCCCTAAGCCCCTATTTTCACCTCTGTAAAAAGGATATAAGTAATATTATTCACTTTCGAGAATGGTGTGAAGATTGAGACAATGTGTATAGCAGCTTTATGCCCCAATGCTAATTCTGTCCCTGTCTTTTCATTTTCCTCTTCTTTTCTTCAGACTATTATGCTTGCATTTTATTTTAGTCCATTCTTTTTTTCTTCTTCCCTGTTCTTGGCTTTTCTCATTGTTTTTGTTCTTATTTTTTCTGGCTGATCTTGTCTCTTTGTTTCCCCCCTCTCTCCTCTCTGTGGATGTTTGTTTTGCCTGTGTTTATTTTTCCATCTTGAACTTTCCTTGAGTTCCTTTCTCATTTGCCTTTTTCAGGCATCTTTTATTTTACCTGGGTCTCCAGCCCTTTGCACATTGATGTCAACACTGACTGCTGATTTTGGACTTTGCTGGGGAAAGGAGGGTGGAGGTGTGGGAAGACAGCTCTTCAGGGGCCTACAGAAAGGATATTGGGGGGTCGAAGTGGTTAGTTGCTGTGCTATACATATTTTGCAGACATATTTTTCAGTTCCTGGCCAGAAGTCTGACACTTTTTCCCACAGGTCCTCAGGGTTTTTGGATCTGCCCTGATTGCAGTCTTTTTCTCTTCCCTCTCTGTTTTTTTATCCAATTGCTGTGGAGCTCAGCTTCCCCCTCCCCAACTTCCTGCTTTCTTGCTTTCTCTGAAACATGTTTTACCTATTACTGCTCTTCTCCAACATTTCACTTATTTGGAACACCCGCTTGGAAGGGGAGTTGTTTTTGAAGAGAGGGAGGTCATTATTGATAATAGCAATAAGGATAATAGTTGAATATGAAGTGCCAATGCTCACACAAGGCCAAAAATAAGACAGCAGGAACTTATGACCCTGTTCCATAGGGCACAGATTCTTAATAGAATCCAGAGAGTCCCGAGGATAGAAACAAACCAAGGGAGTGGTGGCTGTGATGGGAAGGAGAAGCAAGGGAGAATTTGTTGCATTTTAATTTCCACAGACATTTACTCATCACCTACACTGAGCCAAGTAGTATGCTGTGCTCTGGGTATCCTTTGATAATACACAGAAAAGTTCTGTCTTTAGCAGCCTTTGATGATTCCAGTGTGTTCTAAAGAGTTAGAATTTCCTGGCAACCCAGGTCTAATATTTTAAATGTGGACCTCATTTTCTATCTTGAGAGACACCATGGAAGGGGACCTGGGGCCCCAATGGCAGCAACAGATTTCGCTGTGCTTATGGGCGATGTTTGGTACACACCACAATTACCCATCACATGTCCTTAAATATTTTTATTATGGAAATTGTAAGCAAATGTAAAGAGAATAGAGGGATGAATGTTTATCATCCACTGCTCAGCTTCAACAGCTATCAACATTTTATCGATCTTGTTATATCTTCTTCCTCCTTCATTGTTTAAAAACATTCTTTTTATTCTCCACTATTTTCTTGAAATGTTTTCATGCAAATTCCAGACATCATGCCAGTTCAACCTTTATTTCAGTCTGAACCTCAAGTAGGAAGAGATTTTTTTCCTTACATAATCACCATGCCATTATTACAGGGAACAAAATCCTGTATAATAAAAGTCTAATATGCTGTGTCCGACCATTCAAACAGTGGCTATGATGCACACTGACCACCAGGGGGCAGACACTCTCACCAGTAGGTTAGCTTGCTGCTGGGGTCTGACCCATCAGGACTGGGCAAGATGGGCTGAACACACCCTGGAGCCCTCTGGCAGTCCCTCCCCGGCTGGCCCCTATCAGCCCCAATCAGGACTGGGCGAGAAGGGCTGGACATGCCCTGGATGAATCCGTGCCCCCAGGCCAGTTTTGGCCAGATCCCCGCAGGCCAGGGCTGAGGGACCCCATCAGTTCACGAATCCATGCAATGGGCCTCTAGTCAATAATAGTTATATAATTTCATTTAATACTCATTCCACATGCAAATTTCTCCAGTTTCCTCAAAGATGCCTTTTTATATTTGGTTTAAGGTCAAAGCAAAGCCCACACCTTACTTTTGGTCATTCTGTCTTTTAAATCATGTATTCTGTACAATAGTTCTCACCCTTTCCCCCCTAGACCATTGATTTTTGTAGAATTTGAAGGCATAGATGTTGTAGTGCTCTGCCCAGATCTCTTGCTTCCTGACTGCAGCTGCTGATGGCCTACAGACTGTGTCTACTGACTGGTTGTTTACAGGAAGGACAAGAAGGCGTGGTGTCTTGCTTTAATTTGGGACAACTCCAAAGGACCATCTCAACTTGAGAGCTCCCTGTGAGACCCGCTGAGACCTCAAGTGTGACTATATCGCAGATCAATTTCTTCCTTTGACCAATCCTGTTTCTCTCATTCCCTTTTAGGTATGTTCCCCAGTAAAACTGGACACAAATGTCCATGTCAGAGTCTATTTCCTAGGAAACTTGACTGAGAACAGTTGTGACAACTCCGGCCAAGCAGAATCTGAAATGGGATTTTAGAGCTGGATAACCTGCCTCTCAGCTGGCAATACAAACACCATCGATGGTGGTAGGTGAAGTATTGATCACATTCACGTGGTATAAAGGTGCAATTTTAAAATAGCCATTTCATACCCTTTTAAAAAAATATATTTTATTGATTTTTTTTACAGAGAGGAAGGTAGAGGGAGCGAGAACTAGAAACATCGATGAGAGAGAAACATCGATCAGCTGCCTCCTGCACATTCCCTCCTGGGGATGTGCCTGTAACCAAGGTACATGCCCTTGACCGGAATCAAACCCGGGACCCTTCGGTCTGCAGGCCAATGCTCTATCCACTGAACCAAACTGGTCAGGGCCCATTTCATACTCTTGCATCACAAAACACCCCTTCCTCTTTCTGCCCTCTAACTCCACAAGGAATAATGGCTGACTTGGCCTCACTCTCACTTTTTTTGAAGTGACTTTTCTCTTTTAATAAACTTTATTTTGAAATAATTGTTCTTTCACATACAGTTACTATTTCATGCATTAAATCCCCAGAACTTATTCACCTTACAACTGAGAGTTTGTACCCTTTGACCAGGATCTCCTCATTTCTCCCACCTGCATCCCCTGGCAATCCACTTTCCTACTCTCTGGTTCTATGAGATTGACCTTTTTGGATTCCACACGTGAGATCATACAGTATTTGTCCATGTCCGGCTAATTTTACTTAGCAAAATGTCCTCCAGGTTTGTTCATTTTATGCAAATGGCAGGATTACCTTATTTTTTTAAGAAAACAAAAATACTAAGTATCATTAAAAGTGGAACAATGAGCTTGGCCAAAGTGTGGCTAAGTTGGTTGGGTGTTGTTCCATGCAGTAGGAGGTTACTGGTTTCATTCCTGGTCAAGGCATATGCCCAGGTTTCAAGCTTGCAGGAGCCAGCCAATTGATGTTTCTATGTCTCTCTAAAATCAATAAACACATTTTTTTTAATGTGGAAAATAAGTGCTGTGAGCTTCTTAATAAAATACAATTTGAAGTACTACCCATAAAATATTCTTGCCAAAAAGTCTAATGAAGAATTTCAGTTTACAAGAAATAGAGGGATAGAGGGACAAATTAAATGATTCCTCAAGGAATAAAACAGGTAAGTCCAGACTATGAAACATTCTACAGGACAATTGATCTGGTTTCTGCAAGTCAATGTCATAGAGGGAAAATTAGATAGATTTAAGAGACAAAAAACTAAATGTAATGTGTGAACCTTGTTTGAGTCATGATTCAAACACAACTATGAAAAGATATTTTCACGACAATCATAGAAATTGATCATAGACTAGATATCAGATGATACTAGAAAATTATTGTTAATTTTGTTAAATATGATAATGGCTTATGGTTACATAAGGATACATATTGAAGCATGTAGGGGTAAAATGATAGGTTGTTTTAAATTTTATTTGAAATGCTTCAGCAAAGAGAAACAAAAGACAATGGATGATATAATTGCAAATGTTAGTAATTCTTGAGTGTGAGTAATGTGTTTATGGGAGCTCATTGTTTGTTCTCTGTTTTTGTGTGTGTTTGAAAGTTTTCATTAAAAAAGAAATAGAGCATTTTTTTTTTAGCTTTTAGCACACTTATTATTATAATATCTAAATTTACCTGGAGAAACACTTCTTGAAAGACAAGATGAAATTGTGGAAAGTACACTGCCTTCGAAGTTAGACAAATGTGGTTTGAATCCTGCCTACATCCCAAGGTCCTGAGGAAGAAGGGAACATGGCTGGAACAAAGAGAGCAAGAGCAGAAACATGGCTGGTTTATGACATTGCGTGCGTGCGTGTGTATGTGTGTTGGCAGGCTGTGCCAAATTTGAAGCAAGCACATACTTTCTCTGTTTGTCTTTTTGTCTTGTTTTCTCCAACATTATTTCATCAGCGTAACGACTGTCTTATCAACAAGTTATCTAAAAGGAAATTTTTGGAATGTTGTTACTTTGGAGATAGATCATGACCTGGAGGCATGTCTGCTATGTCCCCTCTCTTCCTAGGAAGAGGGAGTATGGTGTGAACTGAGGCTGGAGAGGTCTATCGGGATAGATCATATGGGGCATTGTAGACTATCCTAAGGAGTTTTATGCTGATCCCAAGAGTAAGGGGAGTCATCTAAGAATTTTTTAAAAAATATTTTTGTTGATTTCTAAGAGGAAGGGAGAGGGAGAGAGAGAGAGAGATAGAAACGTCAATGATGAGAGAGAATCATTGATCAACTGCCTCCTGCATGCCCCCTACTGGGGATTGATCCGCAACCCTGGCATGTGCCCTTGACCGGATTCGAACCTGGAACTGTTTAGTCCACAGGCTGATGCTCTATCCACTAAGCCAAACCTGCTAGGACTAAGGATTTTAAATGAGACATGCGTGTGACAGATTGGTTTTGTGTTCTGAATTGATGCCTCTGACTAAAGTAAGGAGAACAGATTGGAAGGGACCAGAGTGAATGTACTTAGTTCTGTTTGGGGGCCAGTGTTGTTGCCCGTGTGAGAGATAGTGGTTTAGGGTGGTGGTGGTGAACATGGAGGGGAGAGACATTAAAGAGATAAAATGCACAGAACATGACAAATAATTATTGTAGAGTGAGAAGGTGATGTCAAACATGATAGGTTTCTGACTGGTAGAACAGGAGGGATGGTGGATTAATTCACTCACAGATCCTTGGAAGAGGACCAAGTTTTGAGGAGGGAAAGAAATAATGATTTTGGTTTGGGGCACGTTGAGTTTGAGTTTAAAGTGCCTTTGAGACATACAAAAAGTGATGTCAACAATGCAGTTCAGTGCTAACATCTGGAGTTCCGATGAGAGAACAGTGTGAGTCTACTAGTTTGGTAGAAAAAGTTCACCTTTGGACTTTTCTATGTAATTGTGTTACTACTGTAGCATATGCAAACATTTCACAGCTATAATACATTAAAACATTTCACAGCTACATACCTATGAGAAGCAAGTACACATATAAACCAACATAAAGTTTTGTTTTAGTTCACCAAGGAGCAAGTTCATTTTTTACGGGAAAACAGTTACCTTTCCTCTGGTTTTTATTTTGTATTGCAAATGTCGAGGAATTCTGGCAGTTGCTAAGACTTTTGTGAGCCAAGTATGCCTTAGTTTTCTCTTATTTTTACAGTTTCTTTTTTTCATGATGTGTATTGCCAGTTACTAGTTAGATCAACTTTCTGTTGAAGAAGATTGTTCTGAAATTGCAATCTAGCAATTGCTCTGCAGGAACACCCTCTCCACCTCACTAGGGAGAGCCACCACAGAACTGTTACAGTGATCTAAAGAGTCAGATCTTAGGTATATTTTAGGTGTAGAACAGGAAGTAAGCTGGTGGGGAGGGAGTGGTGGTCTTGGAGGAGATACTATCTCTTTTTTAAAAATATGTATTTCTTTATTGAGAGAAAGGGAGAAGGAGAGAGAGAGAGATAGAAACATCAATGATGAGAGAGAATCACTGATCAGCTGCCTCCTGCATGCCCCCCACTGGGGATCGAGCCCACAACCTAGGCGTGTGCCCTTAGCCAGAATCAAACCTGGGATTCTTCAGTCTGCAGGCTAATGCTCTATCCACTAAGCCAAGCCAGCTAGGGTGAGATGCTACCTCTAATCTTATTTTCAAGAAGGTGTATAAAATGTTGCTTTTGTAAATAATTTGGCTTCTTAAAGTGTTGTAATTCCCTCAGAGCCATTGGGAAACTCAGATAAATCCTGTGGTCAGCTGTCCAATTTGGAGTTAGTTTTGCTTAATTTCCCAGGAATGCTTTGTGGTGATGCTATGTTTTTAACTGGAAAGAAAGACAAGTTGATGGCGCACTCACTGGTCCTTTGATAACACTTGAAAGTTTATGACTTGCCGTGCTACACCTATTTATTCATTTCTAGGTTTTCCTAATTGCTTCTTCATTTTGCAGGCCAGCCCATGATTCAGTTAATAAATAAAAAATTATCAAAACAATATACTTGATTTATCTAATTCCCGTATCTTGACTGATATCCTATGATTCATTTCACTAGAATTTACATGAGAATTTACAGTGAGTTAGAGAAGGGCGGGTACTATTATTCCCATTTTTAGGTAAGGAAACAGTGGCCCAAAGAGTTAGTGAATATTAGAACCAGAGCTGGAGCACAGATGTTTTTATTTCTATCCTAACAAGGGAAAAAGGAAAAAAAAAAGGAAGATAAAGGGAGAGAGTAGGAAGAAAATAAAAAGAAAATGAGTTTGCTTATTTATTCCTTCAAAAAAACCTTTTTTTACATCTTTTTTTTTTTTTAATTGATTTCAGAGAGGACGAGAGAGGCAGAGATAGAAACATCAGCAATGAAAGAGAATCATTGATTGGCTGCCTCCTGCACACCCCCTACTGGGTATTGAGACCGAAACCTGGGCATGTGCCCCTGACTGGAATGGAACCAGGGGACCCTTCAGTCTGCAGGCCAACGCTCTATCCATTGAGCCAAACCAGCTAGGGTTTTTTCCCCTCACATCTTTAATGTTCCTGTTCCTGAGAACACAGTGACGTAAGATGCATGATTACATGCCAGAAGCTCAAAGTCCAGTGAGAGAAACTCATAAATATTGCAGTTCAAAGAGAAAATTAAAGAAGGGCCATGGAAAACAC